>JAJPUD010007285.1:1903-109403 GCA_023553655.1 Myrmecobius fasciatus
AGAAGAGGAAATAAATTATTTAAATAGCCCTATATTAGAAAAAGAAATAGAATAAGCTATTAGCCAACTCCCTAAGAAAAAATCTCCAGGGCTAGATGGATTTACATGTGAATTCTACCAAACATTCAAAGAACAATTAATTCCAATACTATACAAACTATTTGAGAAAATAGGGACAGAAGCTATACTACCAAATTCCTTCTATGAGACCGATATGGTGCTGATAGCTAAACCAGGTAGGGTGAAAACAGAGAAAGAAAACTATAGACCCATTTCCCTAATGAATATTGATGCAAAAATTTTAAATAAGATTTTAGCAACGAGATTACAGAAAGTTATCTCCAGGATAATACATCTTGACCAAGTAGGATTTATACCAGGAATGCAGGCTAGTTCAATATTAGGAAAGCTATCAGCATAATCAATTATATTAATAACCAAACTAACAAAAACCATATGATTATCTCAATAGATGCAGAAAAAGCATTTGACAAAATCCAACACCCATTTCTATTAAAAACACTTGAGAGTATAGGAATAAATGGGCTTTTCCTTAAAATGATTAGTAGCATCTACTTAAAACCATCAGCAAGCATCATATGTAATGGAGACAAACTAGACCCATTCCCAATAAGATCAGGAGTGAAACAAGGCTGCCCACTGTCACCATTACTATTTAATATTGTATTAGAAATGTTAGCTTTGGCAATGAGAAGAAAAAGAGATAAAAGGAATTAGAGTAGGTAATGAAGAAACCAAATTATCACTCTTTGCAGATGACATGATGGTATACTTAGAGAACCTTAAGAGACTCAACTAAAAAACTACTAGAAACAATTCACAACTTTAGTAAAGTTGCAGGATACAAAATAAATCCACATAAATCATCAGCACTTTTATATATTACCAACAAAGTTCAGCAGCAAGAGATACAAAAAGAAATTCCATTCCAAATAACGGATAGTTGAAAATATTTGGGAATCTATCTGCCAAGGAAAAGTCAGAAACTATACGAACTAAACTACAAAACACTTTCCACACAAATAAGATCAGACCTAGTCAACTGGAAAAACATTAAGTGCTCAGGGGTAGGCCGAGCGAATATAATAAAAATGACAATACTACCCAAACTAATTTATTTATTTAGTGCCATACCAATCAAACTCCCAAGAAATTATCTTACAGATCTAGAAAAAATAGTAGCAAAGTTCATTTGGAAAAACAAAAGGTCAAGAATTTCAAGGGGATTAATGAAAAAAAAAGGCTGATAATGGTGGACTTGCTGTACCAGATGTAAAACTATATTACAAAGCAGCGGTCATCAAAACCGTTTGGTACTGGCTGAGAAATAGAGCAGTCGATCAGTGGCACAGGACAGGATAACAGGACAATCTAGGCAATAACTTTAGCAATTTAGTGTTTGATAAACCCAGAGACCCCACCTTTTGAAATAAGTACTCACTATTTGGCAAAAACTGCTGGGAAAATTGGAAACTAGTGTGGAAGAAATTAGGGCTTGACCCACACCTAACACCACATACCAAGATAAGATCTAAATGGGTTCATGATCTAGACATAAAGAGTGATGTTGTAAGCAAATTAGAGGAACGTAGTATAGTTTACCTCTCAGACCTGTGGAGATGGAATAAGTTTATGTCCATAGAAGATCTGGAACTCTTAATTGAACACCAGATAGATAATTTTGATTATATTAAGTTAAAAAGTTTCTGTACAAACAAAACTAAACAAAACAAGATTAGGAGGGAAGCATCAAACTGGGAAATCATCTTTACATTTAATGGTTCTGATAAAGGCTTCATTTCTAAATTATATAGAGAATTGTCTCATATATATAAGAATTCAAGCCACTCTTCAATAGATAAGTGGTCAAGGGATATGAACAGACAATTTTCAGATGATGAAATTAAAACCATCTCTAGTCATATGAAAAGTTGCTCCAAATCACTACTGATCAGAGAAATGCAAATTAAGACAACTCTGAGGTACCACTACACACCTGTCAGATTGGCTAAAATGCCAGGAAAAGATAATGATGAATGTTGGAGGGGATGTGGGAAAACTGGGACACTAATACATTGTTGGTGGAACTGCGAATGGATCCAACCATTCTGGAGAGCAATTTGGAACTATGCTCAAAAAGTTATCAAACTGTACATACCCTTTGACCCAGCAGTGTTCCTATTGGGCCTATATCCCAAAGAGATCTTAAAGGAGGGAAAGGGGCCCACATGTGCAAGACTGTTTGTGACAACCCTTTTTGTAGTAGCTAGAAACTGGAAACTGAATGGATGCCCATCAGTTGGAGAATGGCTGAATAAATTATGGTATATGAATGTTATGGAATATTATTGTTCTGTGAGAAACGACCAGCAGGATGATTTCAGAGAGGCCTGCAGAGACTTGCATGAACTGATGCTGAGTGAAATGAGCAGAACCAGGAGATCATTTTACATGGCAACAACAAGACTATATGATGATCAATTCTGATGGACATGGTTCTCTCCAACAACCACATGTTTCAAACCAGTTCCAGTTATTCAGTGATGAACAAAGCCATATACACCCAGGGAGAGGCCTGTGGGATCTGAGTCCAGACCACAACATAATATTTTCACACTCTCTATTGATGTTTGCTTGCATTATGTTTTCCTTCTCAGGTTTTCTTTTTCCTTTCCTGTACAGCAAGATAACTGTATAAATATGTCTACACATATTCGATCTGTCAAATATTTAACATAATTAACATGTATTGGACTTCCTGCCATCTAGGGGAGGAGGTGGGGGGTAGGAGGGAAAAATTTGTAACAAAGCTTTGCAAGGGTCAATGTTGAAAAATTACCTATTCATATGTTTTGCAAATAAAAAGCTTTAACAAAAAATGACAGCAATGAAACAATATAAGATGCACCCAGAGTAATACTAAAGGGAAAATTTTTATCTCTAAAAAGGTTTCTTAATGAAAGAACAGGTCAATGAAAATAAGCATTTAACTAAAAAAACAAACAAAAAACACCTAAAAAAGCATCAACAAAAAACTCAACTATATACCAAAATAGAACTGAAAATCAAAAAGATCAATGAAAATTGAGGCGAAATCCACCAATTAAACTTCTAAATAAAACTAGCAATCTGTTTTTGTTTTGTTTTTTTCTGAAACAGCTAATCTGATTTTTGAAAAAAAATGAAAATAAATTCCCATCCTCAAAAGGAAAGTAAAGATAATTTTTTTTTAAATTTAAAAATCACAAGATCATAGTAGATGCAGGAACATTTTGAAGGAAATGCAATGTCTATTTTTTGTTTAAAAGTAAATGGAGGGGCAGAGGGGCAGCTAGGTGGCGCAGTGGATAGACCACCAGCCCTGAAGTCAGGAGGACCTGAGTTCAAATCTGGTCTCAGACACGTAACAGCTGTGTGACCCTGGGCAAGTCACTTAACCCCAAATGCCTCAGCAAAAAATAAAATAAAAGTAAATGGAGGGGCAGCTAGGTGGCACAGTGGATAGAGCACCAGCCCTGAAGTCAGGAAGACCTGAGCTCAACTCTGGCCTCAGACACTTATCACTTCTTACTCGTGTGATCCTGGGCGAGTTACTTAAGCCCAATGGCTTCAGGAAAAAGTAAATAAATAAATGGACTACTTTATCAATGTAAAGAGATTCTATGTCAAACCAAGT
This sequence comes from Myrmecobius fasciatus, assembly GCA_023553655.1. Classification (NCBI taxonomy): domain Eukaryota; kingdom Metazoa; phylum Chordata; class Mammalia; order Dasyuromorphia; family Myrmecobiidae; genus Myrmecobius; species Myrmecobius fasciatus. The sequence continues at coordinate 5,601 of JAJPUD010007285.1, forward strand.
TCCAACATTATATATATAAAATGAAGAACTTTTAGAAGCCTTTTCTGTAAAAAATGCGAATAGGATGTCCATTATAACCACTATTATCTGCTATGTATTAGAAATAAAAAATGTAGAAATAAGAAAAAAAGAAATAAAGATAAGCAAAGAAGCAATAAAATTGTCAAACTTTGAATATTACATAACAGTCTAGAGAACTTAAAGAGTTAACTGAAACTTAACTCAATAATTTTAGCAATTAGCAGGATATTAAACCCACACAAATTATTTGCTATTTACATTTTATCAACAAAACTTAGCAAGATGAGAAGCAAAAAAAAATTTCATTTAAAACAACTATCGAATGTATAAATTATTTGGGATCAACCTATCAAGACTGAAACAGGAACTAAACAAATACAACCATAAAATATTCTATAGAAACAGATCTACCTAAATAACTGAATACTAATTATTCATAGCTTATGCCATATAGTTCATAGCACAGGACAATATAATTTAAAAGATAATAGAACCTAACTTAATTTACTTATTCAGAGCCAAATCAATTATTAAAGGAATATTTTTTAAAGAAAGGAAAAATATTTATCTGAAGTAAATAAAAAAAGATCTAGAATTTCAAGGGAAATAATGAAAATAAATGAGAAAGAAGGGGGCCTAGTATATATCAAACAGTATACTAAAACTAGTTATCATTATTACTTGGTACTGGCTAAAAAATGGAAAAATTAATCAGTGGAACAGATTAGGTCTACAAGATAGAGAATAAACAAAGTAACACAGCTGTTTCATTGACTCCCAGATCCCAACTACTGAGAAGAGGATTCAATAAAAACTGTTAGGAAAACTGAGTATTCAAATCAGAATAGCAGAGATGATAAACCTTTCCAAACTATCGCTATGAGAAGAATCTTTTACATGACAAAAAGTTTCTGCACAAACAAAATCAATGCTGGTAAACTTAGAAGAGAAACAAGTTAATGCAGAAAAAAAATCTTTACAGTAAATTTCTCTGGTAAAGGTTTGATATCCAAGTGATAAAGAGAACTGATTTAAATATACATGAACAAGGGCCACTGCCTACAAGACAAATGGTCAAAGGACAAGAAAAGGTAGATCTCAAAAGAAGATGCATACTACTAATAACTTAAATAAGATTCCAGGAGGCAGCTAGACGACAGTGCATAGAACACTAGCTCTAGTCAGGAGGACCTGAATTTAAATCTGATCTCAGACAGTGAACACTTTTACCAGCTATATGACCCTGGGCAAGTAACTCCAATTGTCTCACAAAAACAAAACAAAACAAAAAGAAATAATATTCCAAATCATTAATAACCGAAACACAAATGAATACAACTCTGGTTCCACTACATACCCATCAGACAGGCAAAAGGTGAAAAAAAGGGAAAATTACAATTGTTGTAAGGTTCTTTGGGAGGAAAGGCACATTAACATGCTTGTTGATAGATTTCTGGCATGATTCAGCCATTCTAGAGGCCAATTTGAAACTATACCTCAAAAATCAGTAAATTAAATATACTCTGACTTATTTATGGTACTATCTGGCTTATATCCCCCTAAAAATATCAAAGGACAACGATACCTATGTACAAAAATATTTAAAACAACACTTTTTGCTTTAGCAAGGACCTGAAAAATAAAGGGATATTTGTCAATGGGGAATGATAGAAAAAATATATATGAAAGTAATAGTATATTACCATGCCATAAGGAATTATTAAAGTGATAAAATCAAGAGAATCCTGGGAAGATTTGTATGAACTAATACACTGAGTGTTAAATGAGTGGAACTGAAAGAACAATTTATACAATGTCTATAACACTGTAAAAGAAAAAGCAATTTCGAAAGATTTAAAAATAGAAATAAATGTAATGACTAATCACTTCTGAGAACCAATGATTAACAATGATTAAATAAGCTATATGCTTCCTGAGAAACTAGGGATATGAAATATAGAGTGATACCCATTTTCATACATAGAAAATGTATTAATCTGTTCTACTTTAATAAGCTCATTTAACACAAAGGAGGGTGCTTTTTTAAATTGGGAGAAATTGGAGGAAGGAGACAGGAATGAGTTGATACTGTTTTTCAAGGACAGAAGTAATATTCTATGAAGTACAGAAGAAAAAATTATTTAAAAAAAATACTAACAAAGAGAAGAATGACAGCTCCAGATCTGGAATCACAGACAACTTGCCAATATCAGTTGTCCAGGAAACTATTATCAAGAATAATAGCTCTCATTTCCATAAAATAATGAGTAAAGAGGAACACTGAAACAACCACACTATATGGTACTTATATTTCTGCCTTAGCAAAATGACTTTCTCTTTGATTAAAGTGTAGACTTTTAGAAAAGGTTAAAAGGGTTTGAAGAATATTTCTCTAAGTTTTCAGTAAGAATGAAGTCTTTTTAAATGCAATGTAAAAACAAAGAAGAAAAAGGAAAAATGAACAAAGAACAATTCTGAACTATATTGAAAACTGAAGGATAGAAGAATGTCACACAGAGAATTGGAAGAATTACTATTTGGAGCCCAAGTAACAAATGAGATTATTCCAGAAAAGGAATGAACCAATCCCACTGAAGATGAAGCAGTTGCACATGTTCCAGGAATGCTACGGATCCAAAGGTGTCCTCAGGTGAGTAATTAGGCAATAATATGGGAATTTTCTGGCTTCTCTGATTACTTTCAATTCTATGAACTTGGGAATGGAAGATTTTAAGCTATTAAAGATATTAAAGCTTAAAACTGCACTAAAGCTTTTTGGCTATCCTGCCTATCTAAACCATTTCTCAAAAATGTATCACTACACAAATAATAAGTTGTATTATCTTCCAAGAATTAAAGTTATGTCTGATAGATTGCAAGTTGTTTAAAAAAATCCATCATTTAAAAATACTTACTTTGTCACTTTTTTTCTTGGACAGCTTCTCACTATTTCCAGATTTCACCTCCAAAGTTATTTGTTCCGACCTAGAATACAAATTTTATAAATTTCTATTTAACTCTACTCACAGGAATACACTGAGTTTTAATGACAGGCAAAACTGGCTACCATATTAAAAAAAAAGGGGGGGGGGAAGAGAATAAGGGGAACAAAGATATAACAATTCAGAAAAGGGTTCCCTCCTCACCTGTGTGTGGAGAAGAGCTACATTTATACTCACCAAACGCCTCTGTTATCAACTTAAATGCCTGATAGTGGCCTGATAGTGCCTGATAGTGGAATAAAAAGAAGTCCTAAAGGAAGTATTTGTTCAGAGAGCATTAGGAGATACTCTCACCTTTCTGCTCTGAGGGACTAGAGATAGGAAGAAAGGCTCAACACTGGGAGTGAAGGGGGAAAGCTAGTTGTTGCCCTGTAAATAACCAGCTTGTGAAGTTCTGCCCCTTAATCTCAAGCACAAGGTTGAAAAGATCAGATTAAGAGAACTAGGTTTCCTAAAGAAGACAAATCAGAAGAAAATCCAAAGTGAAAAAGGAATGCTGAAAGAATGCTAAAATTGTATAAGAGCAGCAATCCTCTCCCAACCCCAACCCACGGCATCCCAACTTCTACTCAAAGGATTCCAAGGATAACTCGCCATATGTGGACGGAAATAGAGACATATATAAAGTTCACTTAAGAACAAAAAAACAAATTATCCAGATATCTATGTTGGAAAGTTATCTGAGAATCCCAGGCCCCAACAGACTTAGTCTCATAATGAACTGTGGTATAGTAGTATGCCTAAAAAAATAAAAATGTTAAAATAATAGAAATAGAATTGCCTCCATGATTTAATTTAGATAGGGAAATTCCCTCTACTAATGCAGGTTAAGCTTCCCAATTAGAATTTTAACTTTGGAAAGTAGCATCGGACACAGAGTTTAAGTGATTTGCCCAGGGTCACATGGCCAGCACGTCAGAATCAAGACTTGAATCCAAGTCTTCCTGGTTCCAAGGCTATATCTCTATTTACTCTTGTGCCTCCTTTCAAGATATCAGTTGGATATAATGGTATGTTCAGACAAAATTCTCAGTAATCTTGACACTGGCCAAGTCATTGCTGCAGAGTACTGTGTTCCCATTTAAAAAAGGAGCAAAAAGTTAAAAAATTGCTCAAGTCCTCATTGAAAGCTTACTGAATGAAAAGCAACAGAAAATGCTGAGAAATGGTTAGACTTCATATCTATCAGACTGACTCAAGAAAAGGAAAATGACAAATGTTGGAGCGGATGTGGAAAAATAGACCACTTCTGTAATCCTGGTGGAGATTTGAATTGATCCAACCATTCTGGAGAGCAATTTAGAATTATGTCCAAAGGTTATATTCCTTTGTGTGCATATTCTTTGACCCAGCAAACTATTAGGTTTGCATCTGGAGAGAACAAAAAAGAAAAAAGACCTGCATATACAAAAATATTTACAGCAATTATTTTTTGTGATGCAAAAAACCGGAAATCAAGGAGATACCCATCAATTGGGGAATGGCTGACCAAGATATGGTTTATGATTGTGATGGAATACTATTGTACTAAAAGAGAAGATGAATGATGCTTTCAGAAAAACTGGAAAGACTTACATGAGCTAATGAAGTGACTTAGCTGTTTTCAGCAAAACAATGATCCAAGACAATTCTGAAGAATCTATGATGAAAAATGTTTTCCACCTCCGGAGAAAGAACAGGAATCTGACTGAAGATGGAAGCATACTTTTTGTATGTTTTTTTTTTTGCAACTTGGCTAATATGAAAAAGTTTTACATGACTGCAATCCAAATAACATAACAAATTGCTTGCCTTCTCAAGGAAGGGGGAGGGAAAAGAAGAAAGAAAAGCATATGGAATCCCAATGTTTATTAATTGGTAAAAAATGGTGTATGTGTAATTTTTTTCAGGTTATGGAGAGTTTTATTTTTTATTTTGATGTTTTGTTCTTTTTTTTCCTTTATTAAAGCTTTTTTATTTACAAAACATATGTATGAGTAATTCTTCAACACTGACCCTTACAAAGCTTTCTGTTACAAATTTTCCCCCCCGAAATCATCTTTACATTTAAGGGTTCTGATAAAGGTCTCATCTCTAAAATATATAGAGAACTGTCTCATATTTATAAAAATTCAAGCCATTCTCCAATCAATAAATGGTCAAAGGATATGAACAGACAATTTTCAGAGGATGAAATTAAAACTATAGTCATATGAAAAGGTGCTCCAAATCACTATTGATCAGAGAAATGCAAATCAAGACAACCCTGAGATACCACTTCACACCTGTCAGATTGGCTAAAATGACAGGAAAAGTTAATGATGAATGTTGGAGGGGTTGTGGGAGGGCTGGGACACTGATGCATTGTTGGTGGAGCTGTGAACGGATACAGCCATTCTGGAGAACAATTTGGAGCTATGCTCAAAAAGTTATCAAACTGTGCATACCCTTTGACCCAGCAGCATTTCTATTGGGCTTATATCCCAAAGAAATCATAAAGGAAGGAAAAGGCCCCACATGTGCAAGAATGTTTGTGGCAGCCCTTTTTGTAGTGGCTAGAAACTGGAAATTGAATAGATGCCCTTCAATTGGAGAATGGCTGAATAAATTATGGTATATGAATATTATGGAATATTATTGTTCTGTAAGAAATGACCAGCAAGATGATTTCAGAGAGGCCTGGAGAGATTTACATGAACTGATGCTGAGTGAAATGAGCAGAACCAGGAGATCATTATACACGGCAACAACAGTACTATATGACGATCAATTCTGATGGACATGGCTCTCTTCAACAATGAAATGTTTCAAACCACCTCCAATTGTTCACTGAAGAAAGCCATATACACCCAGAGAGAGGGATGCGAAATGTGGACCACAACATAACATTCTCATACTCCTTGATTGATGTTTGCTTACATTGTGTTTCCTTTATCTGATATATCGTTTGTGTAGATAAGATTTTTCTTGCACACCAATGATAAGTTTGGAAATATGTATACATATATTTGATTTGCCAATATTTTAACATAATTAACATGTAGTGGATATCCTGCCATCTAGGGGAAGGGTGGGGAGTTGGGGGGAAAAATCTGTAACAGAAAGCTATGTAAGGGTTATTGTTGAAGAATTACCCACACATATGTTATGCAAATAAAATAAAAATTAAAAAATAAAATAAAATAAAAAAATAAAAAAAAAGAAAAGGTCTTAAAATTTTAAAATATTAAAACTTCTGCAATGTTGAATCTGATTTAGTATGTAAAATTTGACTTTTGAATAAAAAAGAATCAAGAACTCTAATTTGCTATCAATAAAATCACAGTAAACAGAAAAAAAAAAAAACAAAAAACAAATTTTTCCCCCCTAATCCCCACCCTCCCTTCCCTAGATGGCAGGAAATCCATTACATGTTAATTATGTTAAAATACTTGATAAATCAAATATATGTATACATATTTCCATACTTATCATTGTTGTGCAAGAAAAACCATATCTACAAGAAAGAAAAATCTGAGAAAGGAAACACAATGCAAGCAAATATCAATAGAGAGCTTGAAAATGTTATGTTGTGGTCCACATTCCCTATCCCTCTCTCTGGGTGTATATGGCTTTCTTCACTGAACAATTGGAACTAGTTTGAAACATTTCATTGTTGAAGAGAACCATGTCCATCAGAATGATTATCATATAGTCTTGTTGTTGCCCTGTATAATGATCTCCTGGTTCTGCTGATTTCACTCAGTATCAGTTCATGCAAGTCTCTCCAGGCCTCTCTGAAATTATCTTGCTGGTCGTTTCTTATAGAACAATAATATTCCATAACACTCATATGCCATAATTTATTCAGCCATTCTCCAGTTGATGGGCATCCATTCAGTTTCCAGTTTCTAGCCACTACAAAAATGTGTATGTGTAATTTTAAAAAATGATGTTTTTAAAAAGAACATTATTTGGTTAGAATGGACTAAAGAAAGGAGAATAGTTTACACATCTCTACTTCAGTCTATTCTTCATTCAGCAGTCAAACTCATTTTCCTAAAACGGGTCAACTGTAACAACCTCCCATTCCCCACTGAATAAATTCCAAAGAGATCACATAAAAGAGGGGAAAAGATCCAAATGTTGAAAATTTGCAGCAACTTTTTTGTTGTTGTGTCAAGGAACTGGAAATTGAGTGGATGCTCATCAGCTGGGGAATGGCTGAATAAATTATGGCATACGATTATAACAATATTATTAAGTAAGCAAAATCAAGAAAACACTGTACACAGTAACAACAAAATTATGTGGTTATCAACTATGAAAGACAGCTCTTCTCAGCAATACAGTGAACCAACACAATTCCAAAAGATTTGGAATGGAAAATGCTATCTGCATCCAGAGAAATATGGATATTGAATGCAGATCAAAGCATATTATTTTTACCTTTAATTTTTTTTTACTTTTTCTTTCCCATGTTTTTTTCCCTTTTGTTCTGATTTTTTCTTTAATAACATAACTACTATGGAAATGTTTAAAATGAATGCACATGTATAACCTATATCAGATTGCTTGATGTCTAAGGGAGAAAAAAAATCTGAAACTCAAATTCTTACCAAAATAAATGCTGAAAACTATCTTACAGGTAACTGGAAAAATAAGATACTACTGAGAAAAAAATGAAGCCAATTTTGGCTTGATATCAATACTTATTCAATAAACCTTTACTAAGTTCCTACTATATTCCAAACATAAATAGTAAGGATGCAAAGAAAGAAAAAGGCAGCTCATGTTCTCAAGGAGCTCACAATCTGAAAGTCAACAGTTATATACAAACTACATACAGGATAACTTGGAAATAATCAAGAGTAAAGGAACAGAAATTATGGAGATTAGAGAAAGGCTTCCTATAGAAGATTTTATAGAGGTTTTAGTTGGATCTAGAAAGAAGACAGGGGACAAAGATAAGCCCAGCCACAGAAAATCTTGAGATGGAGTGTATTATTCAAGGAATGGCAAGGAGGACAATGTCACTGGATCTAAAAACATTTAAGGGGTGTAAGACAACTGGAAATGGGGAGGGAGGAAGGTTATAAAGGACTTTGAATGCCAGAGGATTTTATATTTGATCCTACAGGTTACAGAGAACCACAAGACTTTACTAAAAAGAAGTCACATGATCAGGTCTACTTCTTTGATGTGAGGAGAAACTTCCTAACAGTGAGAACTATACAAAAGTGGGACAGGTTACCTCAGGGGGTAATGAATTCTATCTCATTGGAGATCTTCAAACAAAAACTATATGGTCACTTAACAATTTTGTTAAAGAGAGGATCCATGCTAAAGTGAGGTATAAGTTGGACTATATGGTCTTTAAGGTTCTTTAAGATTCTATGATACAGGGGCAGCTAGGTGGTGCAGTGGATAGAGCACCAGCCCTGAAGTCAGGAAGACCTGAGTTCAAGTCTGGTCTCAGACACTTAACATTCCCTAGCTGTGTGACCCTGGGCAAGTCACTTAACCTCAATTGCCTCAGCAAAATGCAAAAAAAAAAATTCTATGATACAAATATTTTCTTCATGTTAAAACGAAGATGGCTCTAAAAAATTTGAGAATCCTAGAAAATTACCCTTGCCTATAAAACTAAACTGATGAGAACAATAAGAACATCAGAAATAAAGGAAAAAATCCTCTTGACTCATTCCAAACCTACAGAGAATAGTGGAGACAGACTCTAGAAAGGGTTTCTGTGAAAGAAACCCTCCTACAACATAGAGTAACTTACTTTGTTCAGAACATTGTATTAAGCTGTTTCAATAATCATCACTCAACTGAAAATGCTCTCTTCAAAGCTATCAACAATCTCTTAATTGTCAAATCTAATGGCCTTTTCTCAATGAAAGAAGAAAACTTATTATAAGTAAAACATTGGGTTTTACTAGTAGACTACTAATAGAAAAATAAGGCAGTCTTTGTTCTCTAGGAATTGTCATTCTAACTTGGAGTCTCTGAGCTTGATGTTATTTTAAAAATAGCTTATTAACTTGGATTTCAATTTCCCCCCCTAATCTTCCATATTTTATTTTGTACATTTATAAATTTATAAATCTTCATCAGATTGCCCAGGGGTCTATGAGACAAAAAAGATTAAGAACTCCTGTAACAGGGAAAGATAGCACACACAGGAGGTTTCTGTTACAAGTCAGATGGAAAGATCTAATAATTTTTAGGGAACAATAACAAAGCAGATATTAATGCCTCTAAAGCCCCCAATAGAACCACATCTATTTCACATGTTGGGCCATTTGGCAGTGCAAGTATCTTCTTTCTTGGTCTTTTGCAGCTGTTGGTGCTAAGGAAGTTGGGGCTGTCCCAAACTACAGACAGTGGCTAAGTCACATCTTCACAAGGTTTGCAGCCCTGGATAGTGAGTGCAAGGCCCAGGCTAGAAGCTAGTAAGGCCAGGTCTGGAGAAGGCATATGCAGCTATTCCCAGATCTGAGGGCTCATAGTCCTAGACTATCTCCTTCAGGTTCTGAAAGAAAGGTGGGAGAGACAAAGCAGCGGCAATGGTTTGGTCTGCTGCCTTCTATCTCTCCCTCTAGGGGCTCTGTTGGCTTGCCTGCCCAGTCAATAAGTAGTCAGCAATGGTACTGGTGGTGGCAGGACTGATAGGTCTCTCTTTCACCAAGGTTATTCCCTTCTCAGCTGGCTAGAGAGACTAGGCTTGTGGCAGGATTGGTGATCTGAGAGGAGATGCTCTCTCAATCTTTCTCAATTCTTATCCTTATTTGAGCTCTGTGGAGCATGTGACACCTTTTATTTCGAATTATTTTTTTAAGAACTCAGTATCCTCATCTTTCTTAGGCTGGAAATGTTGGGGCTACTTATAAGCCTGATCCCCCACTACTTATGAGAATAGGAGTTTTGGCCTGTTTTCCACCTGAGCTGGTTTGTCCCCTCCCTCTTAAGGAAGTCAAGTGGGCCCCCTGCTTCCAAACACTCATCACATCAATGCTGAATTTAGTGATGATACCCAGTTGGAACAGTCCACTGCGCAAAGCAGCCTCCCAATAGTGGGGATTACACGCTTGTACCTTCATACCGAACAGCATTGAATACCTGGATACTCTCGACAGGATTTTTTATGATACTGCTTTCTTGGCTCTCTTCCTACCTATTGGACTGTCCCTTATCAATTGCCTTCATAGAATCATCATCCAAACCATTCCTTATACCATTTTTATCAATGACTTTAATAATGGCCCTGATAGAAATGCCTATCAAATTTGCAGATGATACTAAACTAATACGCTTTGTTACAATTAAGATTCAAAAATATTTCTAACAAGGATTTTTAATAAGGAGCAATGCAAAGTCTTATACTTGGATTCAGAAATATCAATTTTATAAATATGACATGAGGGAAGCATGACTAGCTAGACAACAATTCCTCTGAAAATTCAATATAGATCAAGAATTTGACTTTGCAGCCCTCTCCCTCAACAAAACAAAACAAAAACTAATGCTATCCGTGGAGATAATAAGTGAAGCCTAGCAATCAGATTGATGGCCCTGCTATTGTGTACCCTAGTCAGAGCATATCTAGTGGACTTTATTCAGATCTTCGTACCTCACTTTAGGAAGAGTAATTATGAACTGGGGATTGTCCAGAAAAGGAGACCGAAGACCATGACAGAAAAGTATAGTTTGAAGAGATCAAGTATTTTTAGCCTGAGAAGGACTTAGAGCACCATGAAAGTTGTCTTCAATTATTTGAAGGGATGTGTCATATACTTGTTCGTTGAGCTTGCTCTTAAAGTACAGAACCAGGCACACTGGTATTAGTTGTGTGACTGTAAACAAATAACTTAAAACATGACTGAGCCATTTTAAATTGGGTATCACTCACCATGCCCTCTTCACAGCTTTTTTTTTTTTGAGGATCAAGTTACTTATCAATGATGTAACATAGAAAAAGTAATGAATTTTGAGTCAATCATAATACTTAAGTTTGAATTCTGACAATGTTCACCATGCGGTCAGTTGTTATTCTTTCTGAACCTTGTTTTCTTCATCAGTAAAACAGGGATCCTGTGCACTACCTATCTTACAAAATTATTTTTTTGTTATGAGGAAAACCTTTGTAAACCTTAAAGTGCTGCAAATACACTGGCTATGGTAGTGACCAAAGGCATAAAGAGAAAATTTACAGATAAAGCATGCCTAGGGCATGAGGGAAAATTTACATCATTCATTCTGTCATTCAAACGTCTTAACAGCACTTAACAGCACAAACTCAACAACAAAAAGGTGCAGATCAGGGATTCATGCTTAAAAAAAAAAAAAAAGAACCTTAACTTCGGAGAGTGAATCCTGAATGAAAAATTAAAAAGAAAAAGATAATGAAAAGAATCAATGATCCAGAAAAATTATAAAATGAAAGCATACTGATTCAGTTATAAACCATTGGTAGCACTGGGACAAAGGTGCTAAAAGAGGAAAAAGCAACTGGGGGAAAAATCTTTGCAGCAAGTTCTCTGAAGCAGCAAGTTTTTTTGGTCTGGCATCTAATGAGACATAGGGAGATAATCTGAATACATAAAAATAACAAAAGAACTGCAATATGTTTAATCTATATTGGGTTATGTGCTGTCTAGGGGAAGGAGGTGGGGGGAAAGGAGGGAGAAAAATTTAGAAGACAAGGTTTTGCAAGGGTGAATGTTGAAAACTATCTTTGTATGTATTTTAATTTTTTTTTTTTAAAAACTATTATTTTAAAACAAAACCAAAAATATGTATCTATAAAAACAAGAGTCATTCCCCAAAAGATAAATGGTAAAAGTATCTGGATAATTCTCAAAGGACAAAATTCAAGCTATCAAAAACCATATAAAAATGTTCTAAATTACTACTACTAACAGGCAAATTAAAACCATTTTGAGGTTCTACCTCAAAAGCATCAGATCAGCAAAAATGACAAAAAAGGAAAACGGCAATTGTTGGAAAGAATGTAGAAGAAAGACAGCCACAATGATCACTTTTGGTAGAGTTCCAGCCACTCTGGAAAACAATTTGAAACTGAACTCCAAAAGTTACTAAATTGTATATACCCCTTTATCCAGAAATATCATTACTACACTTATTGCCCCCCCCCAAAGAGATCAAAGACAAAGGACAATAATCTGTATGTACAAAAATATTTTATACCAGTATTTTTTGATGAAGCAAGAATTGTAAAATATTATAGCAAAGAACTAGAAAGGTAGAGTCCAATAATTAGGGTTGCCTAAACAAATAGTAATTGTACTATAATGTACCAAATAGTAAATGACCATAATGAAATATTTTTAAGCCCTAAGAAATTATGCCAGATAATTTCAGAGAATCCTGGAGAGATGTGTATGAACTGATGCAGTGAGATGATTATGACCCAGAGAATAACATACAATGAATGGGAAATAACGTCAAGGAAAACAACTTTGAAAAACTTTAAGTACCAAACACAATACTAGAAGAGCAATGTTGAATCCTGTTGCCCTCCACCCCTACTGACAGGAATGCAAATGGACAAGAAGTACAAAATAAAACAGATTTTCAGACCTAGCCAATTTGTGGTAATTATAGAGAGAGCTACTGAAGCAAGAACCTGAAAGAGGTGGGAAAGAATGGGTTCAGTGGTGCTATTAGGGGGATTAGCCTTAATAGAGAGTTGGGATTTTTTCTTCTCTGACCAGAGGAGAGGGAAGAGGGGAAAAAAAAGTATTGACAAGTGAAAGGGGGGAACTAAAGTGGCATATATCAGATCATTTCAATCATTCTGATAAAGGAAGTACATTACTACTCTCAAATATAGGGAGATAAGGAATGAAGTGAAAGAGAAGAAAAGTGAGGCAGAAAGCTGATAAAAATTACTTTGTACTGAAACACATACTGTTTGTGCTCAATCCCCACAGAGAATAAACTATACATCCTCTCACAATGGTAAACACTTGATGACTAATGAAGCAAGAGGGGAATAAAAATTAGATTTTTTTTTTAGTATATCCTCTTGCTGTTCTCTTAGCCCTGTGTGTTCAAATATTCTTTTCCTATGAAAACTTAGGACCAGTATAAAGGAATATATCTACATTTTTTAACAAAGTGAGGCTGGGGTCCAAAATGGGTTAAAATGAAAAATATAATTATAATCCATCATTTAATGCTGAAGAATGCTCAAATATCTCACCTCAAAGGGAATGTTTGTTCCATCGGTGTAGTTTTGAATATTACAGATTCATTATCCTGAAAGAAAATGGTAGTCATTAATATAATATCTAATATTATTAATCATTACATATTCTTATCCAATTAATTAAATCTTTTGATTTTGTAGTCTTTCACACTACTGGAAGGGATGTGACAGGCAAATTCTATTTTGTTATATTTGTTTCAAAACACAAGGTCTCACAAAAAAACTACGGCATTCTCTCCAAAATCTTGCCTCAAAAATATAGCAATAACATGGCTGGTACTGTACTCAAAACCAACTATCCTATGGTGACTAAAATATGAAAAAGCTATTGAGTAGGATTATTATAGCTGTCAAGGACACCAACAAGTGGGAATGAAAATGAATTCATATTAAACAATTACAGTCCTGACTATGATAGTTTCTCAGCTAAATACTATTAATACTAAATATCAAACTATTCTGATCTATACCAGTGCCATCCTTGATATTGTTTGTTAAGCTGAACTTAACTAAAAGAAAATATGCTGGGAAATCCAACCAAAATCAAATAAGTCATGTGTAAGGCTATAGCTTTTGCCCAAGGTTCTCCTACAATGTCTGGAGACCCAGAGAAAGAGCAGTTAGGAGGATGGGCATTTCTAGAAGTAATGGTCTTATAAATAAGGGGAAATTACAATACTCTAAATAAATAGTTTGTCAATATATGGAGACTAATGATATTCTAAGTTTTGCTTTGGTTTGGCCTAAAGTTTAAGGCTAAATAAAATTAGTCAATGGAATAATTAATTTTCTCCATGGTCCTCATTCTAAATTACTAGCAAATAAATATGTATATTTAAACTGACATAAAAATAAAAAACAGAAACAGCTTACCACCTTTACTATTCAATCCAAAACATGAATTGCTAATCCTTATTTCTATACCATTCTACATATCTTTAACGTACATGAGTTCTATGCATGGCAACTTTAAGTAATTATTTAATATTTATATTTTTGAGTTATAAATTCAGGATTCCAGTGAATTCAAAGTTCCTGAAATCAGTGCTATTCTTGGCCTATGCAATTATATCTTTTAATTCTACACCTTCCTTGTGACAAATAATCATCCAATCCATTCTATAAACCTTAAAAGGAATTTTTCCCCCTCCAGTTTCTCATCCAAAACTGAAGCCCTTGTGACTGCTTGGTTTTGTGTATTTAATCTTACTATCATGCTGTATATTTTTAATTACACCTAAAGTGCATAAAGTAGATTGGCAACTGAAAAAAAAAAAACACTCACTGTTCCTGTTATCTTTCACTTCATACATAACCAGCACACAACTTTTTTTTAGTCATCTATGTTGATGTTTTTAATGCAGCTTTTCTCATGCTGCAGTCTCCTCACACTCACTGTGCAAATTTTCATTGCTTCTTGGCAATTTTGTTTTTTTGTGAGATCTTGGTGTTCCATGAATCAATGGCATTTAGACTCAGCAAGCATATATAGTTATTTTTTAAATAAAAATTGAGCTTCTGCAGCAGCAAGCAAACTACAACTGCTGAAAGTGTATTTTCCCAAGAATGATCCAGAGCAAACGCCTCCTCTTATTCAAATTTGGATCCAATTCACCATCACCTGTACAAGATACATATAAACTGATACATGTGCTCAATGGGTTGCCCATAAAGCTTCAGGTCATAATTTTGGCCAAATTAGACACCTATTTTATCCATCACTCCATGTTTTCAGCATGCATTATACACTAACTTTCTTATCTCTTTCCTATAACTATGATACTCAATGAGTAAGCCCTATAATTCAATGCAATCAGCATAATGTCACATGCAACCAAGACTATTTGGAGAAACATTAATAGGGAATCCTTTGTCTACTTATTTGACTTTGTACAGCTCATCTTCCAAGACAATGATGAACACCCCAGGAAGCAGGTTTTATACTTCAACAGATGTTGATAAAAAGGTATACAATTACATTGGTCACAGAAGAATCATATAATTTTAACAGATGCATGAGACACCTCATCTAAAACAATATTTAATGCTTTTTCATTTTTCTCTATTAAGTATTTTTCATTCATTAAAAAGATAGCAGGACCTTGTGATCTTTATACCTTAGTCAACTGTGCAACCCCCCAAAATATAATTTATTATAGAAAATTGTCTTTGAAAGACTTCCTATTCTCTTCTTCACCAGAGTCTAAATGGTCAATTTATTCACTCTTAAAGATTTCATAGTGAAAATAGGCAAACAGGTTGGCATCTTGGTCAGTTTACTAAATAACAGTAACATCTTTTTTTTATTTCTTGAGATTCTTCTCTCTTTTGGATATCTTACTCAATGGATCAATGAAAGAGCTGCATGTCACAATCTAAACACATTCATTTTTTATCCCTATATGTAGAACATTTTGGCAATTCCAACAATCCTAATAGAGGGAACTTGAAAGGCATTTCAAGGATATCATACACACTTGACAGAACTTTGCTCAGGATTAAAATGAACAAGAAAAAAAATAAAGCCCTGAATCCTATGCCAGCTTCATCTTCATAGATTTTATAGGGCAAAGCATACCTCTCCCTTCTACAGTAAATTCTGGTACTTGGCCAGATATAAAACTTATCCACAACAATCATCATGCAAACAGTTAGCCTATTTACATAGGAAAGAGCTGAATTATAGTTTGTAACAATATGCCTTATAAATGAAATAAGTCAAAATAATAATGAACAAGGAACTTTTTAAGTAAAATACAAATAAATTTATTTTTTACACAAATTAGGCAGAAACAGAAACAAACATCCAACATTAGGATGAGCTAAAATTTTTAAAAAAAGGCAGTTGTGTACTCTTGCCATTAGAAAGCAGAAGTGTCAAAGTCATTAGGCAATGACTATATAAATCACAATTTAGCAGGGAATGTAAAAGCTATTTGTAGTCTTTAACCTTGGCTCACTTGGACACATGTGCACCTGAGATAGGAAGACTGGTAGGATAAACAAGTATTCTAGGCTATGGTGGCTCAGGATTGAATTTATTGCATCACTCTGTTTTATCCAAACAAAAGAAATGAAGAAAAATGTACTGTAAGTCTCTAACTTAGATGCACAAACCTTAAAGACTTAAAGATTTGTACCTGAAAACTTACAAAGACCACCTCCTTGCTCTCTAGCCCTATGGTAATCTGATAACTAAAAAGTTTTCTATGGGATCATCCAACCCACCTTGTTTATACAGAGCAAATTTGAAGAATACTATGTTCAATATTTTCTCCTTTCTGGGGGCAAAGAGGTACCTGATAACTCATCTCCAGGACAACAACTAACCTCTCTAACCTAAAAGAAATAATTTTAAAGTATTCATATATGGCAATAAAAATTTTCTGGCTGAAGATGTTCTTTGATATCTCAGAACAAAAAATGACAATAAGAGCTATGTGATTGGTCCAAGTAACTGGAGACTCACCTTCCTGACAGGGACTTTGCCAACCACAAAAGAAGGGGTCTGCCAAAATCCCTCGTTTGCAATGTCTTGACCAGCACTCTTTTCTTCCAGTACTTCTTTCTGGTTCAGAGAATTTCTGAGCAAAACAAAACAGAGTAGAAAGTATAGGGTAATCCTGAAAAGATGCTGGTATCTAAGTAGAAAGACCAAGAAGCAAGGGAAGCTCTTGTCACTGGGAAGGATGGGCTCACAGCAAAGTCAGTGAAGGAACTAGATTTTAAAACCCACTTTGGGGACCTCGATTTCATAGACTGGGAGAATTAGAGTAATTACATAAATAAAACATCAACTTCAACTATTCACCTTCCTTTACCCACATCTATATAATTAACTGCCAAAACTTACTGGTCCTTCCTCCACATGTCTCACATCTGTTACCCTCCTCTTTTCACACAGCTAATTCAGGCTTTTATCATCTCTGGATCACACAATTGCAATAGTATTCTAACTGGTCTTCCTGACTTAAGTCACTCACACTCCGATACAACCTCCATGCAGGAGGATCCATGCAGGGATCAAACTCTCCTCAAAACATGCTAGTGGCTCCCTATTGATTTGGAATCAAATAGTTCATATTTATCATGTCATTTTAAAATACCTACCTTTCATAAGTTATGTAACATATAGGTAATTATTAACATGGTAATACATGTCCATAAATATATACATATTAAGGGTGCAGGCTGAAAAATTTTTTTTATTAAGCAGACATATGATTAAAAAAAGTTCAGTAATTACTATTCTATGGAAAGTGCTTTTAACTAGAAGGGATTTGGATTTTAGTCCTACCTTTCTGATATCATCAGGCAGTCCCGAAAAGCTAATATATTTCACTGATTCAGTTTCAAAAACCAGACATTCTGCTTAAAAATTAATTTTATGACCTCTGGATTAGGAATGAGGGAAAAGTGAAATTAAATATTTTCTCTAAAAATGATAAGAAAGACAGAAGAGAAAGACCCAGGCTCCTTTGTTAGAATGTAAAAGAGTTAAAATATATAATTAAATATAATATTCTGACCTCTGTATTTGGTTTAAAAAAAGGAATACTGTTTATAACAAAATAGATAAAAAGAAAAATTACCTGCTAACAGCATTTTCTTGTATTGGGTTCTCTCTGGACCTAGAGAATTTCTTTCCTTCTTTCAAGAAGTATTGCTATAATTTACAAGATTACAGAAAGGAAAATGAATTTATTTACTGCAGCTTTTTACAATATTATCCACTTCACAATAAACAACTATGCTAATGCTCTAAGACTAAAAAGAAAACCACACAGAGATGAAAGATCTTATTGTTAAGAATTCAAGCACCTCAGAATTACAGAATGTTAACAATGGTCAGAAATGTTTAACTAGTTTAATTCCACAGATGAAGACACAAGTCTCGAGCAGGACAGTGACCTGCTTTACATATAGCCAAGGGCAGATACAGGATTACAATAATGTCTCAACTCTTAGTCCAGGATTCACTTTGCTAACCTGTATCTTTACCCTCAATGAAAACAGCTCACATTCTATAGTACTTTAAGTTTTACAAAAGCTTTCCTCATAAAAGCCCTAAGTGCAAGTGATATTTCCATTTTTACAGATAAAGAAACCGAAGCTGAGAGTGGTTGGATCTCACCTGGGGTCATATAACTAGGAGGATTTCAAAGCTGTGATCTGAACCCTAATCTCCTGATTCCAAGTTCACTGCTCTTTCTTGTCAGAATGACTGTATTTATAGGAAAGTAATTTGTTACTTAAATTAAAAAAAAATTCAACTAGGCAACAGTGTAATAAGGAGGCAATTTCAAAAAATTAAAAATAAGCTCCTCCTAGTTTAAGTATTAAAATCACCTAAATGCAGTCTTTAAAAAAGAAATTTATTTTTTTTTCAGTCTTAAAAATTTTAACTCGCTTTATGAAGAACACAAAGAGCCCTATAGGAAAAGAAACATTTCTAAATTTCAAATTATATTTGTTTTAAAACAAATACGAAAATATGTACCAAAATACAAATATACAACTATTGAGGGATTGATGGGCAAAAAATATCATTATATTATAGATAATGCAATACCTAGAAATTGTGAAATCTGCAAGTTAAAATGAAATGTTACTATGAAATTAAAAGATTCATACCTGGTCCTCCCCCCATAGTTCCTGATTCTCTGTGTTAGGCTCCTTCATTCTTGGTTTCTTTGGGTTCTCTAGCTCCATCTCCTGAGGATTCCCTCTTTTTCTATAAAGAAAAATTAAATGTGATCTGAAAGGAAGAAACTGCAGACACAATGTTAAAATGGTTCCCTTGGCTGGAAGCAGCACACATATTTATAGGAAAAGGGACAGTTATTTTTCCTATTTTGTTCTCACTTAATTACTATGATTAATATTAGATTCTAGAAATCACTGTGCATTGATACATATAACAGAAGGTCTATAAAGTTCCTAACTTTTAAATCTGTTATTATAATGATGAAATCAATTTTATCAATATCTATAATGATCTTGAACATCTTAAATTCATCATGTCTAAAACAACCCAAAATTTCTTCTCGTCCCCCAAACCATCCCCTCTTCCTAACTTCCTTATTACAGCTGAGGATGTCACCACTTTCCTAGTCATCTAGACTGAAAACTTCTCACTCTCTCTCACCCATCTTCAATCTGTTATCAAGTCCAGTAGTTTTTAATTTTCACATAGCTCTCTTATATGCTGCTCTCCTCTGATATGGCGACCATCCTAGTTGTAGACCCACATCAGCCAAAGTCTCTTTTCACACATCTTCCACTTAGCTGTCAAAGTGATTTCCCTAAAATTCTTGCCAAGCATACCTCCCACCCACCCCCTACCTTAACAGACTCCAATGGCTTCCCATTACCTCTAGGATCAAATATAAAATCCTATTTGGCATTCAAAGTCCCTTTATAATCTGTCACCCTGACCTTTCCACCTTACTTATGCCCACACACTCTGCAACATCCACTTCAGTATCTTTCACGGTAGATACCTTACATTTACTGAAATGTAATAAAACCCAAAACAAGGGCAGCTAGGTGGCACAGTGGATAGAGCACCAGCCCTGAAGTCAGGAGGACCTGAGTTCAAATCTGGTCTCAGACACGTCCTAGCTGTGTGACCCTGGGCAAGTCACTTAACCCCAATTGCCTCAGCAAAAAAAAAAAAAAAAAAAAAAAAAAAATCACAAAATCAGGTTGTTCACTTAAAAGAAAAAAAAAACCCAAAACTAATACCTTATGCAAAAATCCTTGAGATTTACTGAAGCCTCTTTCAAATCGGGGTTTTTATAGTCTTCCATGATTTTTACAACTTGTTTCTTCTTTACCCTTAATTATTCACAACTGTAAAAAATTGATTACATCATATTAAATTATATATATATATGTATACACACACACATATATGAAATTCAACTCATGGCTATGTTTCAAAGGTTATCCTTGTAAAAACACAGTTCAGCATATGTTGTCTATATGGAGTAGCAAATTTTACAAGACATTAAGTTATCAACAGATAACAGGAAAGGAATTAACCTTAAATATCTCCCTAAATTACTAATGGCCCAGTGCTCCATTCCTCCTTGAGTTTTTGGTCCTAATAATTTGTGAATTTCATTTATACCTGATCCCCATTATCATGTAATTACTGTTTCTTTTAAAAAGGACCAATTTCAAGAACAAATCACTAAGTATTCTCCAAAGATTTATAAGTTGTTGTCATCAGATTATTCACTGCTATGATTTAGTGAATTTATTTCAAATGTACTCCAGTTTAAAAAAAAAAAAATCCACTTGTTAGATCGCCTTTAATTAAGTGCTTGTCTTAACTCCAGCTAAGAGAACAAAGGTTTTCAAGCTATGGCTCTATCAATACTAGATAAAAGTGAGAGAATATCCCAAACTAACTTTTAGTCTAGGGAAGCAAGGAGAGGTCACTAATAGCATGTTTTTAAGGAAGTGGACAGAAAAACTGGAGTCAGGGAAGAGCAAAAAATCAGAAAGTCCCCTTTAGGGCAGGCACTGTGGATTAGCACTATATGGGGAAAGGCCCAAAATGACACAATTTTCAAGTATTCCATGGAAAAGGAAGCAAAAACAATTGATGCAGCATCACAGAGAAATTTGGTGGGCTGAACCAAAGGTTCTAAGAGTAAAAAAAAATAAACTGAAGTTGGGAGAGAAAAAGGCTGAGTTAGGGCAACAAGAAAAGGAAGTTCAAGCCTAAAAGCAAATCTTGGGGGGGGGGAATGGAAGTAGAAAAAAGGCATTTTTAAACAATGAGATGTTTGTTCAGTTAGCTGCAAAGGCCAGATAGTCAGAAAAAGACAAAGTAATGAGAGAATATGGAAAAGGGAGCTGGGTGAGGGAAACAGAAGGTGGGTGAGAGGTGTGGGAAAAAGGAGAAGTGGAAGATAAGGGAAGAAAGGGGAAAGATAGGAGAATGGATAAGAGGGAGAGGGAAAACAGAGAAAAGGCATATGATAGGGAGGATGGGGAGAATAAGGAATAGGGAGGCGCGAAGGGGAAGGGAGAAGGGGATAAACATGGAAAAGGGCAAGGGAGGTGGGGATCAGAGGGAAGAGGAGAATGGGAGAAGGCAAGGAAGGGAAGAAGAAGGGGGAAACACGTGGAGAATTGAGAGAGAGAAAAGGAGAGGCAGAAGAAGCAAGGGTCATTAGAGGGGGAGTACAGATGAAAAGGTGGAGAAGTTAGGAAGGACACAAGAAAAAGCTCAAAGGAGGGGGGAGGAAGAGCAAAGAAGGGAGAGGAAAAGAGCGGACCAGAAGCCGAAAAGGGAGGAGGCACAAAGAAAGGAGAGAGCATGGAGGAAAGAGAGAGAGAAAGGAAAAGGGTAAGACATCATGCAAAAAGGGGCCAGGCCCAGGAAAAGAAGGGAGGCCAGGGGCTACTGCGAGGGAGGGGAGCGGCAGGGCCCGGAGTCAGGGCCACACACGTCAAGCTCTCACTCTCGCCTCTTCCCCCGCAGGCCTGCGAGGAGCTGTACCTCACCCGGTCCACCGTGGCCCAGGCCTGAAGTGAGGAAAGCGGCACCTTAGGTCACCCACCTACAACTGAAAGGACGACAATGGCGACGACAACGATCCCGCCTCGTCCCTTCGGAAAGCGGTCCGCCAGGCGTCCGCGGGACTCCCCGATGCGCATGCGCCCGGAGCTACTTCCGGCCGGGTCAGGCCTTCCGGGCAGCCACGTGCACGGCCATGTGGTCCCTTTGTAGGCCCTGGGGCGGGCTTCTGCGGGCAGCCCAAGGGGCGATGGGGGTGGGGCTTGGGGGAGGCAGTGTGGGGAAGGGCTTCGGGTGGGAACGTAGTATTAGTAGCATCCCAGAAAGTCACGGCCAGTGTCAGGCCGCTTTATGAGAGTCCTCGATGGTCAGACAACTTGGAATATTCTGTTCAGTGCCGTGTACCACCGTTTGGGAAGAACGTTGTTGAGCTGCCGGGCAGCAGGGGAAGGATCTTCAATGTGTCTCTGATCAGAGAGTCTAGAAGGAAATGGCGGAGTTAGAGAGGCACTATAGTGCAGTGGGTAGAGCACTGGACTCGCAGGCAGGGAGCTTGGATTTAAATTCTGCCTCTGAAACTTGTGACCGCGATGGACATGTCAATGTCTTCATTTTCTCTCTGGCCCTCAGTTTCTTCATCTATGAAATGGGGGGTGGGGGTGGGAGGGATTCATTGATCTCTTCCAGCACTAAATCTCTGCCTATGTTTGGCCTGGAGAAGGAAAGAATAACTCTCACCCACCCCTGTTAAATTTAACAGCTATATTTAAATATTTGAAACTCTGTTAAGATCCCAATAAACTTTGGATAGAAAACGCCATCTGTATCCAGAAAAAGAACTATGGAGATCGAATGTTAATCAACATATGCTATGTTCACTTCATTTTTCTGTGTTGTTTTTTTTTTTTTATCCTAGTCTGTGGTTTTTCCCTTTTGTTCTGATTTTTCTTTCCCAATATGATTCATAAAGAAATGTGTATTTAAAAAGTTAATATGAATGTATAACCAGAAAAAAGTAAAACAAAGGAAAAAAAAAAACAAAGTCTGTTAAGGAAAGGGTTCAGATTTGTTCTGTTTGGCTTCAAAGTACAGTAGAAAGAGCAAAAGATAAAAGTAACTAAAAGGCAGATTCAGGTTTGCTAAATTGTAAAATGAACTTTCCTTCAGGAAGAGAATGGTCCTTACCTTGGGAAATGTGCATTCTCTTTTTCTGGAGATCTTGAATATGTCTTAGAGAAACTTGAGTCCACTACAGATTGGACTAAATGGGTCTTGAGGGCTACCTTCTGGAACTCTGTCTTTTGGGGAAGTGGAGGATTTGAAAGGTGGAGGTTCGAGTAAATAGACTAAATGTAGGGGTGAATAATAATAATAGGTAACATTGACACAGTGCTTTTATCCTCACAACATTCTTGAGAGGTAAGTACTATTATTACTCCCACTTTACAAATGAAGCAGCAGACAGACAAAGGTGCCCAGGTTATACAATTAGTATTTGTGACCAGATTTCAACTAAAATTTTCCTAATTCCAGGTCCAAACACCCCTAAGTCCCAGAGATTCTGGAATCTCTGTACTGCTCTGTTCAAACATGTCTGGAGTAATGGGGTACTTTGTTTAATTCTGATTACTATGTGTTAAGACTATAGATAAGCTGTCAGAATTTAGGGAGGGAGAGAGAAAAAGACAGAGGGAGGAGGAAGAGGGAGAGACAGAGACACACAGAGAGAATAGCAGCAGCTGTTTTATATCTCCACCCAGGGCATTGTATGATTATGAACGCATGGTTCACCTTGTTCCTTCTGTCTCTTTTGTTTCTTTTTTCCTCATTTTAGGTGCATGAATATCAAAAATAAAACAGATGATGTCATTGGCTTTTGGGAGCTTTGAAAAGTCAAAGAGAGATTGAATAGCTGGAGCTCACAAGTAGAGTCTTTCAAAGCTCCAGTAGTGAAGCAGTTCTGAAGAGTGATGTTTGAACCAAGCCCATCCGTGATTGACCAGGGAACAGAGACTCTGTCCTACAAGCAAGGGTGCAACTCATCCATCAGATATACCATACCTCCCTTCCTTTCTTCCACCTTAGTTTCCTGGTCTCTTTCTTTCTTTCTTTCTTTCTTTCTTTCTTTCTTTCTTTCTTTCTTTCTTTCTTTCTTTCTTTCTTTCTTTTCTTTTTGCTGAGGCAATTGGGGTTAAGTGACTTGCCCAGGGTCACACAGCTAGGGAATGTTAAGTGTCTGAGACCAGATTTGAACTCAGGTCCTCCTGACTTCAGGGCTGGTGCTCTATCTACTGCACCTCCTGGTCTCTTTCAAGACTCTTTTCAGTCTCCCATCTCTTTGAAAGGTCCTTCCTAGTTCTCCCTACTCAGGCTGCTAATCCCTCTGAGATTACCTTCCCATCTACACTGTGTCTTATATGTACAATTTTTGTTTTATATGCTGTCTCCTCCATTAAAATAAGAATTCCTTGAGGGCAGGGTCTTTGTTTTTGCCTTTCTTTAGATCCCCAGTGCTTAACATATGCCTGAACATTGTAAATGCTTGTTGACTGACTGGCATAGTGGATGCTTAATAAATACCTTTGGCAGCTAGGTGGCACAGTGGACAGAGTGCCAGGTCTGGAGTCAGAAAGACTCATCTTTCTGAGTTCAAATCTAGTCTCAGACACTTACTAGCTGGGCAAGTCCCTTAAACCTTTTTGCCTTAGTTCCTCTGTCAAATGAGTTGGAGAAGGAAACAACAAACCACTCCAGTATTTTTGCCAAAAAAAAAAATCATCAAATGTGATCCCAAATGGGGTCACCAAAAAATCAGATATTACTGAAACAACTTAACTACAAAATATAAATACTTGCTTTCTGATTAATGAACTCTTCCCCCTATTCTTACCTTTTATTCACTAGTATCTTGTTCTGGATTATCATTATTTTTGGATGTCACCTTTCCAAGTTAAATGCTTCATCATAGGATAAAGAGGAGCCCATGTCTGAAAGGCACAAATATATTTCTGGCAGGTCCCAATAAGTCAGAAAAGCTTTGAGTACTGGCTTGAATTGTGTATTTACCATTCAAAGAAGAACTTAGCCAAGGTGGGAGGAAGATTACCAAAAGGCAAGCTAGTAGAGGATAAATTTTTCAGGTATAATAACACACAGAGACCATCTACTATGTTGTTGCTCATCTTCAGTGGTAAAGGCAGTACCTATGCTGATGCAATATGAAAATATATGAACTATTTTGAGCTATATCATAGCATCCTACTCATGATGATGATGATAATTCACATTTAGGTAGAATTTAAGTTTTGCAAAGCAAATATATCATCTAATTTGATCCTCACAGAAACCTGCGAAGCAGGTGTTATCCTTATCTTACAGATATGGATACAGAGGCTGAGAGTTTAAGTGATTTACTAGGAGGGATAAGGGAGAGACACTGATAACAAATGTCTAGATATTTTATCTAAATTTCGTTTTTTCCCTAGTGTCCATGAGTCCTAGAGGACTTACTAGATATTGAATTCCATTATCTGTAATTTGCATGTTCTTCAGAGCCCATCCCATTATTCTGTAGGTAGTAGGTACTTACCAGTTTCTGTATCCTCAAAGAGCTCACAGTCTTGAAATTGAAAAATGACCAGAAATAGAGGTAAATCAATGACCAAAGAGAGATGATCAGAGTAAGTGTCAAAAAGCCCAATATAAGGGGAAGGGGAGGTAGTGTGGTCAGGGAGAGCTTCCTGAATCAAATCTGACTTCAAGTGGGCTTTGAAATGTGCTTAGGATATGTAAAGGCAGGGAGCACTGCATTGTTTTTTTTTGGGGGGAGCATGGGGTAATAAACCTAGAAAAGCAGGTGGAAGTTGGATTGTTAGAGGCTATATACCTATTTATCTCTTTAGGTCTCTGCTTCCTCACTTGCCAAATGAGGGTTTGGAAGTTAAGGTGGTATAGTGGAAAGAGTGCTGGGTTTGTTCAGAGGCTTTCAATTCAGATCCTGACTTGGATGCTTACTACCTGACTGGACAAATCCCTTAACTCGGGACTCAGTTTCCTCAATTATAAAAAGAAAGCACATGATTAGCTAACCTTTAAGGTTTCTTCCATCTACAACTTTATAACTAAATGACGTGCACGTCAGGTCTTTTCTAGCTCTCAGCCCCAGCATCCTATTATTTCTCTAAGTTCTGGGCTCTGTATTTGAGATAATTAAACGCGTCATCCCCTTGCCTCCCTACGCCAGGGCCCATAAATCACTTGCTGTTTTTGTGACTAATGGTCAGAGAAAAGCCTTTTTATCTTTAACTGGGCCCCACACTCTGTGCTGGGTATGTGCACAGCACAGCCTGTGCATAAAGACAGGCGTTTAATCTCCAATTTTCCTTGCGTCTGCTCAAGCCCCACATCGATGTTGAAGTCATTTCCTTCAGAGCGCCTCGGGAGCGGTAAGCAAAAACACACACCCACGAAGGTGGCATCTATCATGTGCTACTTAAAAAGCACCATTGTCAGCAGCTGAGACACGAGCACATGGCTCAGTTGTGCTGAGATTAAAAATTAGTCATACGTGGAAAATAGAAACGGGTTTTAGTGGAAGAGGAGGCTCTGCCATCCCTGAATAATGGTCCTTCCTTGGCTTGGTAAATAAATGATAGCTATTTGCTGGTGATGGAATATGTCTAAGTAGCACTCAGATTTGGAGCAATAACCCTTATTGTGGCTGACAGTTTGACCAGGCAGGTGTGGAAAAATAAAAGCCCCTGAGAATGTCGCCAGAGGAAATCTGGTCCTAGCTGAGGAAAGATGGCCTGGAGGGATGGGACTTTTGTCCACAGAGAATCCTAATGTGAACCTTGTTATAACCCAGATTCTTGTTTTATAACCCGGTAGGGCAGTAGCATTGCAGAATGAATAGACTTGGATTCAGATGCCATCTTAGATACTTGCCAGCTTACCAGCTTGCTCAGCCTCAGCTTTTCATCTGCAAAATGGGGACAATAGTGACACTAACCTCATCAGGATGTCACAAGAATCAGATGAGATGGATAATGCATGCAAAACGCTTCCCAAAGCTATATACATATCAGCTGGTATTATTTAGAGAGCACGTCTCCCTTCTCAGTTGACTTCTTCTGATCCAAAAGTAGAATCAGCTGCTCCAGGAGAAGTCCAGTTCCTTCCCTCTCATGAGAAGCCTTCAAACAAATGCTAAGGGATTCATGTCAAGGGGCTTCTTCAGGCCTGAGTCAGGTCTTTTCACCTCTGAGAGTCTAGGGTCTTAGTTTGTCAAGGTACAGAGGAAACCCTGGCTTCTGAACTAGGAAGTCCATTGTGGAGCACAGTTTCTGGCATGGCTTCTTGAATATGGGCCCAGTGATAGGTTCTGTCTGTCCTTCCGGGACCAGCCCTGCCAAGCTCAAAGTCCCAAAGGTCGGACACTAGGAGAGCAACTCCTCTGGCTCATGCTGGTTCACAGATATCCCTAGGTGATATCAAGAGCATCTAGGAGGACCTTCATCAGCATCAGTGGAAGGACTATACAGTCTTTGTTGTCTTGTCATCATGACAGGGTGCATGGAGGCTGGAGTCAGAGGCAGTGGGCAGTGTGGTACCCTGGAAGGGACCTAGGTGACCTGACACCACCTACGTGACCTGAGACAAGCCATTTAATCTCATAGGCCTCCATTTCTTTATCTGTAAAATGAGGAGGGACTCAAAGGTCTCTGAGGTCTCTTCTAGCTCCAAATCTGAAGTGCAGTGATCCAGATCTGGCTCCTGACTCTGCTATTTACCTGAGTGACCTTAGGCAAGTTGCTTAATTAGCCTCAACTTTCTCATCTGTTAGTGTACCAATATACTCTATCTCGAGTCTTTCTAATACTCTTAAATAATAATAAATAATGCCACTGCTAACCTTGGCTACCTAAGTGACTTTAGACAAGTCAATTAACCTCAGCAGGCAGGTATTGTAGTGGTTACAATGCTGGACTTGGAATCCTTGGTTCCTGTTTCTGCTGTGTAACCTTGGGGAAAATGATTAACCTCTCTGACAATCAGTTTCCTCATCTGTCACATCCCTCATTTGATTCATCTGGCTCACAACATTGGTTCACAGATATCCCTAGGTGATATCAAGAGCATCTAGGAGGACCTGGATAATATCTTCCAGTTCCAGTGATTCAGAGGTAGGCCACGATCTGTCTCTCACTGACTCTAACATCCCTCTCTATCACTTTTCACTAATCTGAGCTACCACCTGGCTACTGCTATTGCTAGATGTTACATATACACACATCTAACAGTCTTGTGTACCTATGTACAGGGGCAGCTAGGTGGTGTACTGGATAGTGGGCCAAACCTGGAATTAGACTCATTTTCCTGAGTTCAAATGTGATCTCAGACACTTCTTAGCTGAGTGATCCTGGGCAAGTCATTTAACCTTGTATGCCTCAGTTTCCTCATGGAGTAAAATGATCTGGAGAAAGAAAAGGCAAACTACTCGTATCTTTGCCAAATGACCTAATAGTCTTGAGAACTTGGACACAACTGATGAATGCCTGAGCAGCAACAACACATATGTAGACATATATGTTATATATGTTATTCAACACACTCTCTACACCCACCCTCTCCAGGAATGTTCCCAGCTGTCCTCCATCACTTAACCGGGATTGATGATGTAGTCTTGCAGCAAAAACGAGGCAGATCTTTTACTAAGGTGCCTTCCAAATGATGAATAGCTTTCCTACAGACGCAAAATTGTTGATTGTCTTTACAAACAATTCATTTTTCACATCTCATTGAAACTACCAACCTTTCTTTTCTGGGCAGTTTCCACTGATGATGCATCTACCCTTATTTCCACCATTGATGAAAGTTTCCTTTAAGTCTTATGGTGTCTGTAACTTCATTCATCACAGTCAGACAACTCCACCACTGCAGTAGATTATGGTTTTTCTTCCTGCTTTGTAGTTGTTTTTTTTTCTTATTTTTAATCTGTGTGAAGCTATAGAATATTGAAACCCAGACACAGAACCCCAATTCAGAATCATATTTGTACAGACTCTGGGGTCAAATAGAACTGCCTATCAAATTTCCTAGCCAGGCCAATTAAGTCATTGACATATGGCTCATTTCTCAGCTCTCCATTGCATTCAGTGTCACTGAGTAGTGTCCTTAAAGTCACCTGACAATTCAAAGAACTCTTTGCACTAAAGGGGATCAGGAGACATTGGTTTTAGGTCAGAATCTGCCATTGACTTATTTTGTGATTTTTGTGACACAAATGTGACCCACTTCTCTGTGGGACCTAGTTTCCTCTTCTGTTAAATAAAAGGATTAAAAAATTGTCCTGGAGGATAATATGAAGTCCTGGCAATGGACTGAATATGTAGAGGTGAGAGTAAGGAGTGGAGGATGGCACCAGGATTTTGAGCCTGAGTGACTGGTGATACCCTCTGTAAAAATGGAGTGCCAGCATCCTCCTCAACCCACTCCAGCCAAAATCTCTTCCAGTCATGTCTCTTCCTCTGGGGTCCAGAGCTCTGGCTCTGTCTTATGGTGCTCAGAACTATATCTCTAACATATTTCTGGTACATTTCCAATTCCTCTCTTCCTCTAGCTCACAGTTCCCCTTTCTGCCTTGTCTTTTCCCATAGGAATAAGCTCCTTGAGGGGAGACAACCTTGTTTGTATTTGCATTAGCACTTAGAGTACAGCGCCTCACAAATAGCAAGCACTTAATATTAGCTTTTCAATCATTCCATTCATACCTTCTTCTTCATAGTAGAAAGATGGGAGTTTGTGGGGGGAGAGGGAATAAACATTTATATAATGCTTTCTATGCTGAACTCTTTTATGATCCTCACAACAACCTGTAATGTAACATTATATCATGTTGTTATTCTTATTTTACAATTGAAAAAACCGAGGCAAAGGGAGATTAAGTGATTTGGCCCAGGTCATACAGCTATCAAGTATCTGGGGCTGGATTTGAACTCGTTTTCCTCATTCTAGACCCAATGCTCTACCCATGGTTCTAAACAGCCTCTGTTAACCTTAAAGTCCTGAATAACAGGAATAAACCCAGGACTTGAAGCTCATTTGCATAAGACTGTCTCCTTTGGGGAAAAAGGACCCACATGTGCAAGAATGTTTGTGGCAGCCCTTTTTGTAGTGGCTAGAAACTGGAAACTGAATGGATGCCCATCAATTGGAGAATGGCCGAATAAATTATGGTATATGAATGTTATAGAATATTATTGTTCTGTAAGAAATGACCAGCAGAACAATTTCAGAGAGGCCTGGAGAGACTTGCATGAACTGATGCTGAGTGAAATGAGCAGAACCAGGAGATCATTATACACAGCAACAACAATACTATATGACGATCAATTCTGTTGGACATGGCTCTCTTCAACAATGAGATGATTCAAACTAGTTCTAATGATCCTGTGATGAAGAGTGCCATCTACACCCAGAGAGAGGACTGTGGGAACCAAGTGTGGTTCACAACATAGCATCTCCACTCTTTTTGTTGATGTTTGCTTGCATTTTATTTTCCTTCTCATTTTTTCTCCTCTTTGATTTAATTTTTCTTGTGCAACAAGATAATTGTATAAATATATATGTATATATTGGATTTAACATATATTTCTACCACATTGGACTACTTGCCTTCTAGGGGAGAGGGTAGGAGAAGGAGGAAAGATTGGAACACAAAGTTTTGCAAGGGTTAATGTTGAAAAATTATCCATGCATATGTTTTGAAAATAAAAAGCTTTAATAAAAAAATAAAGTACTGAAACTGCAAAAATAAAAAAAAATATTGTCTCCTTTGGTGGGGATTGACTGCTCAGGGTTCCCCTGCTCCAGGGCTAGGTTATTAAAAGCAAATGGCTTAGAACAGGGGGCAGCTGCAGTGGATTGAGTGCTAGGCCAGGAACTTAAATCTGACCTCAGACATTTGCTAGCTGTGTGACCCTGAAGAAATCAACTAACCCTATTCACCCAGTCTCCTTATCTGTAAAAGGAAGAGGAAATGGCAAATTCAATATCTTTGCCAAGAAAACCCCCAATGGGATCAGGTAGAGTCAGACATGAATGAAAATGATCAAACAATAAATGATTTCATTAGTGGAAAGGTTTCCTCAGCCAAGGAAGACCAAAGTCCTTCTATGACAATGCACAGAAGACTTTTTGCTTTCTCTCATTCAAATCACAAGATCCAGCTACTGTCTTTTTTGTTACAGGTGTTTTTGATGATGTTTTAGATAAATACTTCTCCCATGCAAGTTGCTATTGGCACAAACTTTGTACCTTAGACTCCCTTCTGCCACAAAGGGCCTGTGTATAATTTAGAGGCTTCTCAGTCTCTGGCTTGTTGGCCCTACCCATATGGAACCTGGAAGCCTCAGTAACAGGCAATCAATCAATTCAAAAGAATTTATTAGGTGCCTACCACATGCCATTCTGGAGATTTATTTTTTATTGAAGTTTTTTATTTTCAAAACATATGCAAGAATAATTTTTTCAACATTGACCCTTGAAAAACCTTGTATTCCAGTTTTCCCCCCTTTCCATCTACCCCCTTCTCTAGATGGCATGTAATCCAATATATGTTAAACGTGGTAAAATATATGTTAAATCCAATACATGCATATATATTTATATAATTATCTTGCTGCTCAAGAAAAATAAGATCAAAAAAATTTTTTTAATGAGAAAAAAATAAAATTCAATCAAAACACAACAAAAAGAGTGAAAATGTTATGTTGTAATCCACACTCAGTTCCCACAGTCCTCTCTCTGGGTGCAGATAGTTCTCATCATCACAAGATCATTGGACCAGTGCTGAATCATCTCATTATTGAAGAGAGCCACGTCCATCAGAATTGATCATCGTATAATCTTGTTGTTGCATGCACAATGATTTCCTGGTTCTATTCACTTCACTCAGCATCAGTTCATGCAAGTCTCTCCAGGCCTCTCTGAAATCGTCCTGCTGGTCTTTTCTCACAGAACAATAATATTCCATAATATTCATATACCATAATTTATTCAGCCACTCTCCAATTGATAGGCATCCATTCAGTTTCCAGTTTCTAGCCACTACAAAAAGGGCTGCCGCAAACATTCTTGCACATGTGGGGCCCTTTTTTTCTTTTATGATTTCTTTGGGATATAAGCCCAATAGAAACACTGCTGGGTCAAAGGGTATTTTGCTGGAGATTTAAAGAAAAAAGTCAGACAATGACTACCTTCAAGGAGTGTGTATTCTAGCGGAGTAAATACATACCCATAAAACAACGTTAATGTAGAATATATACAAAATAAATGCAAATAGATTTTGAGATGAGGGACACTCCTCCAGTGCAGGATGCCAGAATCCCTTACTAGCAGGCTTTCAAGGCTCCAATCATGGAGCATTTTTACCTACAAGTTAATAGATACAGAATTCACATCCAAGCATCTAGGAAGTCAGATGTATTTTCCCATTTCCCATGGCCGCTGTCCCCAATAGTTCTGCTTCTGCAGCTTTTCTCCTTTGCTGGCTCCTGCAGATCTGCCATTCTTTAACAGATAGAGCCCATTACTTTCCCAAAGGACTAGCTTTATAGCAGCTGGCCCCTACCAAGCGTCCAGTCCACCTTAGCGGTCAGCAAAATGTGTCCAGAGCTATTATACCCAGCTCCAGGAAGAATGCATCCATTCTCATGGAATCTCCTTTTGTACCTCCCTTCGCCTATGCCCTCCTACTCCAAGGATCTCTCAAAATGCTCCAGAAATTCTCTTTTCTTGTGTAATACAAATAAGTCACTGATTCCAAATTCAACCCATTTATGGTGAATCAATCAGTCCTGTCTGCCTTCTCTCTCCCAGTGATGGGTAATGAGTAAGCCTCCTCTAGCCAAATCTTAAAGTTCGGAGGAGAAACACCTGTGTCCTTTCCCTGCCAGTCTTTTTCTTCCTTTCCTTCCTCTGGGCTATGGTTTTAAAATTGCCCAGAGGGTGCTTTGAGAAAGATCTGTAAAAGGGTTAGAGAGGAGTGGAAGCAGGTGTTTTTAGTAAGACCTAAGGGAGAGGGAGATTTCTTAGTCTCTGCTACATAGTCAAGGAGGTACCCAAATAATTATAATATATGACAGCACATTAGGGAAATTCAAAGCTCTTTGTGAGATAAATCCAAATATGGCTTGATGTCCAGTCCCTTGCTCTTCTTGTCCCCTGTCCATTAGGCTATGACCTCCTGGAGAGCAAGGACTATGTTTTGCCTTTCTTTACATTCCCAGAACTTATTATGGTTGTTATTGAGTCATCTGAGTCTGACTCTGTGATCTGCTCTGGGATTTTCTGGACAAAGAAAATTTGCTCTATAATAGTAGAGCAGTTTGTCGTGTTCTTCTCCAGCTTATTTTTACATATGAGGAAAGTAAGACAAGCAGAGATAAATGACTTGTCCAGGGTCATACAGTTAGTGTTGGAGGCTAGATTTAAAGCTACAAAGATGAATTTCCTGACTCTGGGCTCTGGCATTCCATCCATTGAGCTACCTAAAGCATGCTTGTTGACTTGACTGACTGATGGAGCCAGACTCCTCTGGACAAACTCTTCAGTGATTAAAGGATCTAAGATCTTATCAACTTAATACTCCCAATGTGATTGGCAAACCCCATCCGTGCATCTCCATTTTTTCAGATCCTTTTATATGTCCTTTCTAAAAACATGATCTCAAGTTCCTTATCTGTGACATGGGTACAATGGTCATACCTACTCTTCCTACCTCACAAGGATATTTTGAGCATCAAAAGAAGCAATTAACACGAATGCCCTGTGTGTCAAATGGTCTTATTCAAAAAGGAATTCTTTTAAAAAGCATTCTTTTGTTTTCATATCACCCAAATTCTCTCATGTCCTCTTTTTCTCCCGGAGAGCCATCCCGTATAACAAAGAAAATTTTTTTTAATGGAGAAAATAGGAAAAAGAGGAAAAAGTGGCATTGTGGATAGAGTAATAGTCCTGGAGTCAGGAAGGCTCAGTCCTGGACCACCTGCATTTGGTGAGTCTGCTTAGATGGAAATACCTGATGATGTGGAAAGGAGAGTTCCAGCTCTTCTCAAATTCAGTGCTGTTCTTTCATGCCCTAAGGTAAATGCTGACTGTTGGAGATAGAATAGATGATGCTATTGCTTTTTAAGGTACAGAAAGGACCAGGGATAAGCATCCATGGCTGAGTTTGATACCAGCAAAACCCCATGAAGCAGCTTACTTACTATCAGAGAAAATATAGATAGAGAGTATAGATAGAGCTACAGGGGACAGTGGTCATAAAAAATGGGAAAACACATTGGACTACCAGATACTTAGATGTGAATTCCATTCACTAGTAACTAAAACTAGGATATATTGGGGGCCTTGTGAGCCTGGATGTCAGGGCTCGATCATATATTGTCCTCAATCATTATCACAATTCCATGCAAACTTGAGATGAGTCAGTTGGATTTGCCTTTTTTCTCCCCTGCAGCAAGTTATATGTGTCCCATCAGAAACAGCATCTCTTGATTCAAAGCAATTCCAAAAGATTTGTGATGGAAAGAGCCATGAGAACGATGGAGGCTGACTGTGGATCAAAGCACAGTATCTTCACTTCATTGTTGTTACTTGTTTGCTTAGGTTTTTTTTCTCCTACTTTTTTCCTTTCACTTTTTGATTTGATTTTTCTTGCATGGCATGATGAATATAGAAATATGTTTAGAAGAATTTCATGTTCAACCTATAGTGGATTGCTTGTTGCCTATGGGAGGAGGTGAGGGACAGGAAGGGAGAAAAATTCAGAACACAAGTTTTTTGCAAAGGTGAATGTTGAAAACCATCTTTGCATGGATTTGGAAAAATGAAAAGCAACTAAATAAAAAAAAAAGAAACAGCACCTCTCATTGAGGATTAAAGTTGGATGTCCACACTGCTCTGTTCATATTGACATTTCCTTTCTCCTAACTTTCCCTAGAGCAGGTAGGTCAGATTTTTTTTAAATGATCCTGAAGAGGCAGCCTGTATAATGGATACAAAGCTGACCTTGGAGACAGGGTGATCTAAATTTAAGTCAGGTTTCTGACACATTCTAGCTAAGAGACCCTGAGCAAGTCACCTAATTTCTCAGTAGTCCAGGCAACTCTCTAAGGCTTAAATTGAAGAACAGATGCTGATTGGCATTGGTAGAAGCTAATAAAATCACAGGTCTGATTTTTTTTAATTACTCTGCAAAAGGTCCCCTAAAAGGAGGGGTGGGATGGGTCAAGCACCTGCTCTCAGTAGGTAAGGAAGCAGGAAATGCCAATTTTTGTAGACTTTTGGGTCATGAAGTAGGAAATCAAGAAACCTGCATTTTGAGTAATACTAACCAGATGAGTATGGACAAGTCACTTACCTCTTGAGGCTTCAGTTTCCTCATGTGTAAAATGGGATAATATTTATACTACATTATCTACCTCATAAGGATCTAATGAAGAGCACACTCTATGAACCACAAAACCTTACAGAAATAGGACATTACTTTAAAATAAATTTTATTCTTTTCAAGATCAGATGTCCCATAATCTGTGTTCAGTGTTCAGAGAATATAGGTATTAAAAAGATAAACTTAATTCAAGAATCTCCTTTGCCTCATCATATATGTTTATAAGAAGCTTTGGTTTCTTGCTTTCTCATTGGAGGTGGGGATAGGAGAGAATGTGGACCTAAAAATGAAATAAAAATAAATTTAAGGGTGGGGGGCTTTGGTAGCAACAAGTATTTGGAATCATTAAAAGTTCCCCAAATTTCATGACAGTTGGTTTCTTCCTCACATTAATTCTAAGCCCAGTCCTTTATACAGCCACAGCATTTGCCTAAGATAACAATAGCATCAGCAATGATAATAACCTATCTTCCTAGAGTAATTTATAGACATGTCTGTTGTTTGTCCAGCAGTAATGTTTGGGGCAATTGAAGACCTTTGCCTTAACTTTGAAGGGATGGATAACACTAACTCTTGCATCAAAGCAGTCCTCCTCCCAACACAGACACAGACCCTATCCCCACTGCCGTTCAGTCTTGTCTGACTCTTTGTGACCCCATTTGGGGTTTTCTTGGCAAAAATAATGGAGTAGTTTCTCAGTTCCTTCTCCAGCTCATTTTTACAGATGAGGAAACTGAGGCAGACAGAGTTAAGTGACTTGTCCAGGGTCACACAGCTAGGACGTGTTAGGCCAGATTTTGACTCCCACCTTACTGACTCTGGGCCTGGTGCTCTAACCACTGCCCCACCTTGATGCACTAGCTCCTAGCTAAATGTGATAGCTATGTTGCCACAGCCTCCAATTGATCTCCCTGCCTCAGATCTCTCCCTATTCCAATTCATCCTCCACTCAGCTGCCCAAAGCTGACCATGTCAGGCCCTGCTCAGGGAACTCCAGTGGCTCTCCATTACCTCTACAATCAAATACAAACTCCTCTGTTTAGCATTTAAAGCTTCTCAAAATGTGTCTCCCTACTTTTTCATTGTCTTAAAAAAAAACTTTGCTACCACATTCTCTATAATATGAGCTAAGTTGGTCTAGTTGTAGTTTGATCATTTTCCTATCTCCATTTTTTTTTTTTGTACTAGCTGTCCCTTATGCCAGGAATGCTTTGACCTTTCACCATTGTGTCTTAGTGTTCCTGGCTTCCTTCAAAGCCCATCTTTTGTGGAAGTCTTTCCTAGCTCCCAGCTGCTTTTGTCTTCCTCTCTCAGATAGCCTTCCATCTATTACTTACTCTGTTTCTGTCTTGTATGCATCTATTTATTAACATGTCTCCCCATTCGAATGCAAACTCCTTATGATTATACTTGTATAACTCTTTCAAATGTAAACTCCTTATAACTGTACATGTGTAATCTATATATTTATTGCTGTTTTAGGGAGGGAATGACAGAGAAAAAATTAGAATTCAAAATCTTATAAAAGTGAATGTTGAAAACTTTCTTTAAGTGTAATTGGAAAAAAAATACTATTAAGTGGTGGGGAAAGAATATTAACTCTTTGAGGGCAGGGACTGTTCTTGCCTTTCTTTGTAACCCTGAGCCTGACGTACAAGAAGACAATACCAGCTGGCTGACTTGTTGAGGATTCATTATACATTTCCTGCCACTTTTATCCCAGATATGCACTGTTCTATTTGCTTCGGGCACAAACATTGCTGTCTACCATGCAGAGACTGGGTAATTGGCATTTTTAAAAATAGAGTGTAAATAGAAGGTAGTCTCAGAAGGCAGACTGGGAGACTGCAGCCCTTTCTGTAGGAAAGCCTTCTGCAGAAGGTGGTGAGTCAGGAGGGAGAGCAGAAGGAGGAGGGCAGTGATAAAGTCATCTCTGTTGTATGCTTACATAGATGTGGAGGTCCTGGGGTCTCCTTGGGCAGTTGAGGTCAGAGCATGTTAGAAATTAGCTGGATCAGAGAAGGAAGTCTGCCATCAGAAAGCCAGGGGGAGTTCACCAAAAACCAAAACTAATTCAGAGGGATGGGGAGGAAGTGGTGAACTAAGTGTGAGAGAAAAACTGGTGTGGGTAGGGAGTGGGAAGCCTGTCAGGGAGCCCCGCAGCGGGTGGTTGTCTCCTCCAGGAATCAGGATTAGACAGGATTCTTTTTAGGCAAGGCCACGCCCCCACTCCCCTGGGTCTGCTGCATCCCCATCTCGGGGCCCCAGTGGGGCAGCCCCAATGAGAGGCGCTTTGTGGGAACAGAGAACAAGTCATCACTTTTCATTAAGTCATTCTGCCTGAATCAAAGCACCTCAGATTCCTCAGCAGCATCTCAGGAAACGGGCAGGCTCTTAAGTCTGGCCGGTCCCTTTGTCTCTCCCTAAAGCGTTCCCTCCCAACATAAAGGGGTCATTTTGGGGTGCTCTCGCTTCATGAAGAAACTATAGATCCCTGGAGCAGAAAGCGATTATAAAAGCCACCCAGGCCCCCTCTTGTTTTTTGGAGGGGGAAAATGAAGTTCAAGGACGGAGCTGGAACTAGGAATTCTTTCACCCTGTGCCATATTCGTATGTGTGTGTGTGTGTGTGTGTGTGTGTGTGTGTGTTCCATGGGGGGGTATTGTGTGTATCTGGGCACAGTAGTCTGCCTCAGGGCAGTTACACATAGGAAAGCCTATACACCAAGGAGTACACTCTGCTCACCACCCCTTCCTCCCCTGCCATGAGACATCTCTGATGGTTTCCAGCTCCAGCCCACAGGAGAACCACAGGCTTAGAGTGACTTCAGAAGGCATTTAGTCCGGGAGGTGGAAGGTGAACCTTGAGAAAATGGTAGTATGAGAAATCCTTGAGACATTTGCTTGTTTTCTCTGCTGTGGCCTTTGTAAATAACAAAAATAATGGTGAACGGCGAGTTCCCCCAAGAATAAGTGAGCACCACGTTGCTCTTGAGTTCAAGTGACTTTGAACAGATGTTACCTTAAACTCAGGTACTAAAAGAACTGACCTATGTTATTACTGAGTCAAAAGCAATGATCATTGAACTACTGCGGAACATGAGAGGGAACCACAAGTTAGGAGAAGGTCAGAAGTCCTGATTTTTTTTTTCCAAAGGAAGAGAGTAGAATCTGCCAAATATGGGCCAGAAAGCATGCCCGATTTCTGGGAGAATTGTAGAATGAACCATTAAAGAGAGAACTAGCAAACATCTAGCAAGAGAAGCAGCGATTACAAAGAGCTAGCTTGCTTTATCCAGAATAGGTCAAGCCAAACGAATCTTTCTTTTTTGAAAAAGGGTTTTAAAATAGTAGGTAAGGGAAACACTGTCAATAGAGTTTATCCAGATCTTAGCAACATTTTGGGTAATATTTTAAAAAAAGATGCAGAGATATGGATTAGGTAGTAGTATGGATTCTGAATTGGTTGGATGGCTGAACTTAAAAAGTAGTTTATGCTGGAAAGACATATAAACTGATGTGAAAGGAGACCATCATGCCCAATAACAGAAACAATGAGATGATCAACTATGATTGATTTAGCTCTTCTCAGCAATATAATGATCCAAGACAGTTCCAAAGGACTCATGATGGAAAATATTATCCACAGCCAGAGAAAGAATTGATGTAGTTCAAATGCAGATTGAAGCATACCATTTTCACTTTTTTGTGTATGTTTTTTTTCATTTTGTAAACTGTAATTTTTTGTTTATTCTTTGGATGCTTTCAAATAAAGAATTGTTTATTCTTTCACAATATGATTTGGAAATAGGTTTTACATGATTGCATATATATATATATGCAATATATATATCATGTAAAACCTATTTCCAAATCATGTTGTGAAAGAATAAACTATTCTTTGTTTATATATATATATATACATATATATATATATATATAAAACCTGTATTGAATCACTTAGGAGGCAGGAGGATAAGTAGGAGGGAAAAAATTTGGAACTCGAAATTTTATAAAATGTTTAAAATTATCTATACATGTAATTGAGAAAAAAAACTATAAAAAGAGTAGTTTATGTTTGTTTAATGGTTCATTGTTAATATAGTAGGAGGTCTCCAGTGAAAGGCATCAGGGATGTGTCCTGTTGATATTTTATCAATGACTTGGATAGAGACACAGATTGCTTGTTCAACAAATTGACAGAGGATACAGTTTTGGGAGGGATAGCTAACAGTGGTTGGCGCATAGTAAGCACTTAATAAATGCTTTTGTATTGTTGACTATTGGATGACTGAGCTTAAAACCCCAAAAGATCCTAGCAGGGTAGATAGAGCATTGGGCTGAATCTAATAAGATGGAATTCAATAGAGGCAAATGTAGAATTTACATTTACATTACATAAAGAAAATCAATTTCATAAGTACAAGATGGAGAAGCCATGGATAAATAGCAGTTTGAAAAAAGATCTGGGCATTTTAGTGGGGTGTAAACTTATATGACTCAGCAATGTGATGATATAGCCAATGGAGCTACCATGATCTGGACTGCATTTAAAGGGATGCATCTCATAGGAATGAGGATGCAGTGATCCCACTATAACTCTACCATGCACTAATCAGTTCTTTGGTCAATTCTGGATGCTACAGTTTAAAAGAGGCATTGATAATCTGGAGAGCATTGCAAGGAGATACAATTAGGACGAGGAAGGACCGCCAGCTCATGTCATATGAGGATTTGTTGAAGAATTGAGGATGTTTATCCTGGAGAAGAGAAGACTCAGGAGATACACAGAAGTTGTCTTCAAGATTTGGAAGGGCTATCTCACAGAAAGGGAAATTGATTGGTTTTTTTGGCCCCAAAGGATAGATGGCCAATAGGTGGAAATGGCAAAGAAGCAAAATTAAGCTCCCTGGCAGACAAAAACTGTCTAATAATGAAAAGCATGCAAGACAAGATTGGGTCAAGAGGTGATGGTTTTTTCCTACTTGAAGGTCTTCCAACAGGGGCTGGATGATCACTTGTGAAATATGTTATAGTCAAGGTTCTTTTCAGGCATAGGTTGAATTGGATGTCCCTTTTAAATTCCCAAATACTGTGATTCTGTGGAATTGTGGGAGAAAAATTAAATGTCAAAGTAAGGGATTCCTACACCCCCCCCTAATATACTTGGCCAAAGTCCCCAGGGCCGTGCCCTAGCTCTGCCCACAGAGGCCAAGTATTCACCCAAGTCATACAAGTAGCAGAATTACTATTCAAGTTCAAGTCTTATCCTAACAACAGCGATAGCAACACTAATAGCAGACATTTGCACAGTGTTTTAGTGTTATTGTTGTTTTAGTTAACAAACATTTATTTTCTTTCTTTCCTGTGGTTCCCTTCCTTATTGAAATAGAAGAAATAAAAGGAAAATCCATGTAACAAAAACTTATTATCAAGCAAAGCAAATTTTCTCATTGGTCATGAACAAAGATGTGTGTCTCATTCTTACATAACACTTTTCCTACAATAGTGCTGGGGGTAGAGAGTACAAGTAATATATTATATATTATATATAAAAGAGATATCTTTTTACAGATGAGCAAATAGACTTTCCCAAGATCACACAGCTAGTAAATATTTGTTCTGGGATTTGTACCCATTTCTCCTGACTGGAACTCCTTGAGACCAGGGACCATTCTTTTTTTGGTTTTGCATTTATTTATTTCCCCAGCATTTAACACAATGCCTAGAACATAGTAAGCACTTAATGCTTGACTTGATTCCAAATCCAGTGCTCTAACACATGCTACTTCATTTCTTTTCTTTATTCCTCTGTCCCTCTGCCCTCCTTTTATTCCTTGCTTCTTTTCTCTCTCCTTTCACAGACATCTATTAAGTACTTCTAAATTACAATGTGATGCATTTGATATGAGAGAAATATTCAAATTGAGAGTATTAAATAATAGTTTGAGGGGTCCCAGAAGTCTTCATAGAGAAGATGGCAGCAAGTAAATAGATTTTGTTGACAGTAACAAATTTCTCAAAGCATTGTTTTTCTTTATTTGAAGATTTTAAAAATTGTTCAAAATATTACTTTGGTTTATTGCAGTATGTTGCATGCTTTGTATTAAGATGTTGTTTTACTGTGCATACCCTTTGACCCAGCAGTATTTCTATTGGGCTTATATCCCAAAGAGATCTTAGAGGAGGGAAAGGGACCCACATGTGCAAGAATGTTTGTGGCAGCCCTTTTTGTAGTGACTAGAAACTGGAAACTGAATGGATGCCCATCAATTGGAGAGTGGCTGAATAAATTATGGTACATGAATGTTATGGAATATTATTGCTCTGTAAGAAATGACCAGCAGGATGGTTTCAGAGAGGCCTGGAGAGACTTGCATGAACTGATGCTGAGTGAAATGAGCAGAACCAGATCATTGTACATGGCAACAACAAGACTATACAATGATCAATTCTGATGGACATGGCTCTTCTCAACAATGAGATGATTCAGACCAGTTCCAATGATCTTGTGATGAAGAGATCCATCTGCACCCAGAGAGAGAACAGTGGAAACTCAATGTGGACCACAACATAGCATTCTTACTCTTTTTGTTGTTGTTTGCTTGAATTTTATCTTCTTCCTCATTTTTCTCCTTTTGGATCTGATTTTTCTTGTGCAGCAAGATAATTATATAAATATGTATACATATATTAGATTTAACATATATTGGATTACTTGCTCTCTAGGGGAGGGAGGATGGGAGGAAGGGGGGGAACTTGGAACACAAGGTTTCTCAGGGGTCAAGGTTGAAAAATTATCAATGCATATCCTTTGAAAATTAAAAAGCTTTAATAAAGAAAAAAATTTAAAAAATAAAACAATGAAATGATTTAGGCCAGTTCCAATGATCTTGTGATGATGAGAGCCATCTACATCCAGAGAGAGGACTTTGGGAACTGTGGGCAGATCACAACATAGCATTTTCACTCTTTTTGATGTGGTTTGCTTGAATTTTATTTTCCTTGTCATTTTTTCCTTTTTGAACTGATTTTTCTTGTGTAGCAAAATAATTGTATAAATATGTGTCTATTGGATTTGACATATTTTTACCATGTTTAACATATATTAGATTAC
This sequence comes from Myrmecobius fasciatus, assembly GCA_023553655.1. NCBI lineage: Eukaryota > Metazoa > Chordata > Mammalia > Dasyuromorphia > Myrmecobiidae > Myrmecobius > Myrmecobius fasciatus. The sequence goes on from JAJPUD010007285.1 coordinate 47,927, forward strand.
TTGATATCTAGGGGAGGGAGGATGGGAGGAAGGTGGAAAAATTGGAATACAAGGTTTTTCAGGAGTCAAAGTTGAAAAATTATCCTTGCATATGTTTGAAAATAAAAAACTTCAAGAATAAAAAAAAAGATGTTTTAGTTTGGTGGATTTTGTACTTTCTACAGCCAAAATTTCCTTCATGAATGAAGGAAAATAAGAATTCTGAAAAATATTGAACAGATTAGGCTGTGAATCCACAGTCAATAAGCATTTATTAAATGCTTACTTACTATGTGCTAAGTACAGGGGAATCAAAAATCAAAAACAGTCCCTGTACTCAAAGAATTCACAGTCTAATGGGTGAGATACCATGGTAGGAATTAATTTCTCTAGCACTTGCTGTGTGTCAGGCACATATTCAGAGTGTATCCAGAGTAGATGGAAGGTTATCTCAGAGTGGATTGACATTCAGTAGGGGACAGCTTGTGCATCAAGGTGGGAAAAGACATGTCAAATTTGAGGATAAGGTACAGGTATAGAGTGAAGCACAGAATTTGAGAGTTGGAGTGGGTCTTAGCATCTAATTTATGCTCCTTATAGCACACTGGACAACTTTTTTCAAGTCTTGAAAACTTAGAAACACTGTAGCTCTGGGAGCATCCTCTTCTACTTTGGGGTACCTCTAATTTGAGTCTCTGATAGGTGAGTTTTCTCTTTGATCTGTTGGGAGCCAGATCTTCATGGCTGCCTTCTTCATGCTGTCTTCCCATTAGAGTATCAGGAAAAGAATTTGAGTGAAGGAACTGTTTTCTGTCTTTCATGCTTAATTTGTGTCTCCATTTAGCATGATGCATAGTAAGAGCTTAATAAAGGGCAACTAGGTGGTACAGTGGATAGAACACCACATCTGGAATCAGGAGGACTCATTTTCAAATCAAATCTCAGATTGCTGTGTGACCCTGGGCAAGTCCCTTAACCCTATTTGGCTCAGTTTCCTCGTCTAAAAATTGATCTAGAAAAGGAAATGGCAAACAACTCTAGGATCTTTGCCAAGAAAACTCCAAACAGGATCATGAAGAGTCAGACAAGATTCGGATGACTGAGTAACAACAATGTGTCTAGCAGAAAGATAAAACATTGTTCAGTGAAGAAAGCATATACACCCAGAGAGAGGGATGTGAAATGTGGACCACAAGATAACATTTTCATGCTCTCTATTGATGTTTGCTTGCATTGTGTTTCCTTTCTCTGATTTTTTTTTCTTGTAGATACGATTTTTCTTGTACAACAATGATAAGTGTGGAAATATGTACACATATATTCGATCTGTCAAGTATTTTAACATAATTAACATGTAGTGGATATCCTGCCATCTAGGGGAGGGGTGGGGACTGGGGGGGAAATTTGTAATGGAAATCTTTGTAAGGGTCAATGTTGAAGAATTATCATTACATATGTTTTGCAAATAAAAAGCTTTAATTAAAAAAAAAAGATAAAACATTGAGAATGTGAAGAAAGGCAAAAGATAATTTGCTCTCAAGGATATTACAGTTTAATGGACAGGGGACAAGAAAGGCAAAGATCTGGATATCATGCCATGTTTGGATTTGTCTCACAAAAGAACTGGACAAAACGAGTTTAAGGAATTTTTTTTTATCTAATCTATCTTCTAACTAGTTACCTAATTGTTAGTAACTTTTTCTAACATCATGTATAAATTGGTCTCTTTTTAGTGTTCATCCATTGCCCCTAATTTGGCCCTCTGGGGCCAAACGGAACAACTCTAATCCTTTCCCACATGACAAGCTTTCAAATACTTTTTTTTTATTAAAGCTTTTTATTTGTATAACATATGTATGGGTAGTTCCCCAACATTGATCTTTACAAAGCTTTCCATTACAAATTTTACCCCCAGTCCCCTCCCCTCCCCTAGATGGCAGGAAGTCCACTACATGTTAATAATGTTGAAATGCTTGAGAAGTTATGCAAGAAAAATCCTATCTACAAGAAAAAAAAAAAGAATCAGAGAAAGGCAACATAATGCAAGCAAATGTCAATAGAGATCATGAAAATGTTATGTTGCGGTCCATATTTCATTTCCCTCTCTCTGGGTGTATATGGTTTTCTTCAGTGAACAATCGGAACTGGTTTGAGACAAGCTTTCAAATACTTGAAGAAAGTTATATGCCTTTCCAAATAATAATGTGGTTAGAGCACTGGTCTTTAAAACCTCACCATTATCATGTAGGTTTTTAGATTTAGAAGTTTCTTAAGATGCAAGTAAATACTTTTTTTTTTCTCAAAACATTTTTCTTTATTTGAAGATCTTAAAAGTTGTTCAAAATATTTGGTTTATTGCAGTATGTTGCATGCTTGGAATTAAGATGTCGTTTCAGTTTGGTTGATTACTCTTCACAGTCAAAATTTCATTACAAATTAAGCAAAGAGATTTTTTCCCATACCATCATCATTGTTAGAAGTAAATCCATATTGCATAAATGATTTGACATTTTTTTTTCTTGTCAGTTTAGGTGTACTACAACCTGGTAGTGAAAACTCTGCCACATTGTCATCAGCATTTTTACTTCTTGTCTAATTTATTTATTTTTATAATTATAATTATGTACTTATATAATTATAATTATATTTATTTTATTTATCCATAACTGAAAAAATTTTATCTTAAAATATAAATAAATATTGCTAATAATTTCTCACTAGTAAATACTAGCTTTAGTTTATGAAATTACATTTGTGCTTAATTAAAAATTGATGTTCATAAATAACACATAGAGTGGAGAAATATTATTAAAAGTTTTTACTAGTTACAATCAAACTTATATTTTTTGTAAAAGAAGGAGAAAACAGCAATTTTTAAAAGCAAACATTCTAACACAATACAATCCAAAGATATACTAATCTGAAATTTACATGTTAAAGAATGATGGTAGGAAAGTCTTAATTTTCTTTAATTAAACTATTATGTTTCTGTAAGAGCAGAAAACTTTGTAGGTATAGTAAAAACTTCAATTCATAGCATACAGTATCTATTGATATTGTGAGGCATAATAATATGCATAGAGCAAAGTGTGCATGCTGTGTATTCAGAACCAAGACTGCAGTGAATTGTTCCATGTATGGGGATTAAAATTGTCCCACCTACAACAAGAGATTGAGGCAGAACTCTGAGTCAGTAGCACTTTAATTAAAGAGTCCATGGTCACTTCTGATGAAGTGGACTTTAAATCTTCCTCATGATTTGAGATGCCTCCTCCTTCCAGGCCCCTATTTTTATAGGACTTTATGTGTCCAGTCATTCTGGAACAGCTCTATCAAAGACAGAATAATGACACTGAATAAGCAAATTAATATGTCAGCTGGGTCACAAGTTGAGTAAAACAAGGAATATCTCCATGTAAGATGAACAGGTTTCTCCCTAGATTAGGCACAAGGAAATGGTACAAACTATCAATGACTTAAGTGCTTATAAGCTCCTCCTATTGGACAAGTGATTGGTCCAAAGGTACAAAAATGTTTTTTGGGGACTTCCCACGTAGTTGTCATTTCTGCCACCCTGGGCTTGGTCATCATCATAAAGCAAAGCAAAAGTGGAGGGTCTTTAGTTAACTTCTTATAGTTAAGCAAGTGAATTTAGAATTTGCAGCTCACAGCTCTGGAGCTTTATAAATAGAACTTTAATATGATTCTAACAAATTGATTAATACTGATTGGAATAAAGTAAGGATCCAAATGAATTATTTCTCACAAATTCAACAAGGGCAAGTGCTACCAGAAAAATCTCAGATTCATTATGCATTTGATTTTGAATTAATTTTTGTTCAATGCGTGTTCAGAAACTTTTTATTGCTGCCAAACTTTTCAGGATCCCCACATTCAATTACCCATTGTGACCCACAATTTAAGAAGCTTAGCTAAATTCTCCTAGTAGTTTCTGCAATTCTGTCACTCTCCAGTAGATGACAATCATTCCCCTCCCCAGAGAACTGGTTCCTTAGTCATAAAGCTGTTCTCTAGTAATCCTTATATATAAAACAAGGATTAAAGATTTATATTCTTGGTCATGTGTCTATTGCTCAGACACAAACAGAATTTGCCTATTCTTTTGAAGCTACATCCTCCTAATCTAAGATACTCTGAAGGTGCTAGAAAAATGTTCCTTTTTTGCACAGTTCAAACATATTTCTTTTTCCCAACTTCACTTAAACTTAGGTGAATCAATTTTCTTACTTTCTAAGGCTTTTTCTTTTCTTTTTTTTTTTTTTTTTTGCTGAGGCAATTGGGGTTAAGTGACTTGCCCAGGGTCACACAGCTAGGCACTATTAAGTGTCTGAGGTCAAATTTGACTCAGATCCTCCTGACTTCAGGACTGGTGCTCTATTCACTGGGCTGTCTAGCTGCCCCAAGAAGTTTGCTTTTAAAGAGACTTCTTTCTTCTTAGTAGTCTTTCCTTCTTACCTCTTTTACCAAGGTAGCTGGGCCACATTTTTAAGTACTTTATGGCAAATTTGAGAAAAATCTTCAAAAGTAAGGGGGAAAAGTAGAGCCATCTGCTTCTGGGAGAGAAGACAGGAGGTTGCTTTTGTAGTTTCTATTACACAGCCGTGTGTGTGTGTGTGTGTGTGTGTGTGTGTGTGTGTGTGTATGTGTGTGTGTATGTGTATGTGCACAGGCATTGATAGCATACACATATAATTATAATACATAGTAATACTTTATAATGCATTCAACAGACAAAATGCTATGTGAGACAAATGCTCACATGGCACAGTACCCAATCTTCTGCCCAGACTGTGCCATCCTCTTCTGAATATGTTGTAGCTCTATATCTCAATATATCTATGATCTCATCACTGTGAATACTCCCTTCACTGGTGCACATTACAACTCATCCATGATTTATCATCCAATGCTGTTCTCATTTATGTCATTTCTAAAACATATTGCCTCAGTTTTTTCCTCTGTACATGAGTTTAATAGTACTTCCCTTGCATATTTCACAAGGATGTTGTAAGACTCAAATGAAACAATGAAGATGAAAGCACTATGTATAGTGTTTTTATTTAATTTCTTATTGTCAAAGGAATTCTGAATATAACTGTATTTTATTCTGGTTACCACATTTAAAAAAACATTGGAAATCTGTAAAGCATCCAGATAAGGGCATGAAGTATCAAAAGTCTCAAAATCATGTTACCCAAACATCAGTTGAAGCAACTAAAGAAGTTTATGATAAAAAGAAGACTTATGACAGACACAACAGCTGTCTTTATTTTTTATTTTTATTTTCAGTTCTAAATTCTTTCCCTCTCTTTCCCCTCTCCCTATTACCTAATAAGAAAGTAAGAATTAAAGTACTCATTATACATATGAAGTCATGCAAAACATATTTCCACATTAGCCATATTTTGAATAAAAACAAAGCAAGAAAAATAAAGAGAAAATATATGCTTTGATACGTACTTGGAGTCCATCAGCTGTCTATCTGGAGATAGCTAGTATTTTTCATCATGAGTCCTTTTGGAATTCTGTGAAATTGGAACCACCTCCTTACATAACTCTTTCTAAGCTCTTTTATAAGTCCTTTCCAGCCTTTAGATTCTATGATTCAGGTTGGATGAGTTTCCAAAGCCCCTCTCATAATAGTTCACACTTTTTTTTCTTGGTGATTAAAAAGGTCTCTCAATATACTTTATTTATTTATTTTTTTGCTGAGGCAATTGGGGTTAAGTGACTTGCCCAGGGTCACACAGCTAGGGAATGTTAAGTGTCTGAGGTCAAATTTGAACTCAGGTCCTTCTGACTTCAGGGCCAGTGCTCTATCCACTGTGCCACCTAGCTGCCCTCAATATACTTTAAAATATATTTTATTGGTATCATTTATCTCATGTCACTAGTTTCCTCTCCCTTCCCCTCCCAGAGAGCCATTTCAAATAACAAACATTTTTAAAGAAAAAAAAAAAACAGGAAGAGGAAAAAAATGTCAAAACCAATCAATAAATAGAAAAAGGTTGGAAAATATATGCAATGTTCCACATCCACGGACCTCCCACTTCTGGAAATGGGCCAATGCCTTCTCATAGCTTGATGATCTTGCTAGTACTAAATTTTGTAATATTCACTTTTAATTTTTGTGGCTTTTCTTTCCATTTACATTGTTGTTGTCATTGTGTATATTCAACTCAACTAAACATTTATTAAGCACCTACTTTATGACAAGCACTATACTAAGTACCAGGGGTACAAATAAGAAAAAAACAGTTTCTGCCCTCGAAGAGCTTATGATTTAATGGGGAAGACAACATAAAGAGAAAGCTTGAAAGGGGGTAGGGGTGTGTGTGTATGTGTGTGTGTGTGTGTGTGTTGGTTTTTATTTTTATTTTTTTTGAGAGCAGGAGGTTCTGCTTATTTCACTATGAATCAGTTCATGCTTTGCATGAATTTTTCTTCATGCCCTTCCAAATTTCTTTATTCATCATATTGGTAGTTTCTTTTAGTTCAATATTGTTACATTTTTGTATCCCGATTTGCTTAGCCATCCCCAACTGATGGGCATCTACTGTGTTTCCAAATCTTTGGTTTCATAAAAAATAGTGCTACAACTATGTTGGGGTATATGGGAGCTTTTGTCTTATCATTGAGTCCTTACAGTATATGTATGTCAAATAGTTGAATCCCTGGATCTAAAGGTATGAACATTTTATTTGCTCCATTCCAAATTGAATAGCTATTCCTATAGCCCTTTAGGATTTAGAAAGCTTGTTCTCGGGGCAGCTAGGTGGCGCAGTGGATAGAGGACCAGCCCTGAAGTCAGGAGGATCCGAGTTATGTAGAACACCGAAGCTTCTCTAGGGAAAGGATTCACATAGCTTGTACTTCATATACCGGGAAATGGCTTCCGTAAGCCACCCCGCAACGCAAGGTTATTAGGAAAGGCAAACTACCAGGTGGTGGAAAGAGCACTAATAAGAGCTAGATGACCTGGGTTCAAGTCCCGAATCTGCCACTTACTTGCCCTACGATGTTGGGAAAGCCCCGTACCCGCCGGGGTCTCATTTCCTCCAATGTAAAATCAGAGGGCAGGACTACAGAGATCTCAAAGTTTCCTCCCATCTGTAAAATGCTGCGGTCCAATCATAAGGGGATACAAAGTAAGTTTGCAGAGACTGAGGAATTGCATTAGTTACTTTTTCCCCAAAAGCGGGGGAAGAAGAACTCGGGGTAGAGCTGGGCCAACCGACTTAGTTGTAGCCCGGTTCTCAGACTTTGTGAAAGGGGTGGTGTGGGGGAGAGAAAGGGGGAGGAAGAGCAGAGCGGCCCGGACGGCGCAGGCGCGCATCGCTCTCAGCCCCCAGGAGGCTCCTCCCGGCTCCAGCCTACCAATCTCACAGCGTTCTAATTCCCACGGTTGCCAGGGGAGACTGAATTCCCCCGGGACTCTGCAGGGCAGGGAGAGGGGCAGAGTGGACCCATAGAGACCGCCCCGCCCCCTTGGAAACTGCCTCCTCCCACTCCCATTGGCCCGAGGCCACTTCCATCCGAGGCATTGCCGCTGGCGATTGGGTGAGGTCACATTCTGCCCGCCCCCTTAGTGCTCTTTCCAGCGGTCACCTCCGAATCCTCCCCCCCACACCCCGCCCCAGTTCCCTCTCCACCTAGAGGGAATCAAGGGGGAGTGAAGGGGTGGGAAGCAGGCGGGAGTCTCTGGGGGGGGAGGAGAGGAGGAGGGACCGCGCTGCCCGAACTGCCCGACCCTGTGGGCGCCGGACCTGCCCCTGGACTGTGCACTTGCTTGCACTTGGCCGAGGCTCCCGGAGGGTCGCTGCAGGTTGTGCTCAGCGGACCCAGGCTGCTGGATGTCCTAGCCTCGTGGGCCGAGATGATCCTCGAGGAGAGTCCAGACGGCGAGGGTGGTGGCGACGGTGGCTTCTTGCTGCAGCCGGCGGGCGGGGATAGCGTCCGAAAGGTGAGGAGGACGTCCGGGGCTGGAGAGCTCTGTGGGTAACCTCTCTGAGGAAGCAAAATACGAGTGTAGGATTGCTACTCCTCATCCCAACCTCCGTCGGAGAAGGGAGGGGTGGCCCATGACCTGGGAACTGGAAGGGGCGAGGGTCCCCAGCTTTACATCCCTTCCCCCTTCCTGTACATACCGGGGCTGGGGCGACCAGAAGGAAAGGTGTTACTACTAGTGACAGGCCTGATGGAGCCAACACCTGTTGCTTCAGACCTGTTGGCAGGGGAGACGAGATGGAAGAAGAGGAGGGAGAGCTGGATGTCCCCTAAAGCCTGAGGACAGACCTACTAAGGACCCCTCCTTCCAGCCTGGTCTCCCCCTCCAATCCCGTCAATTGTTAAAATGCCTCAGAACTGCAACCCCCATCCCCATCCTCCCTCTCCCCACTCGCCCAAATGCATCTTTCCCTTGTCCTATTTCTATGATTATCTGAGAATTTCCAGATGGTGTTGGAACCACCAAGTCCCTAGTCCCAGGTCAAGGCTGTGAGGGTTTACTGACTAGTTTTCATTAAGGCTTACCAGGAGATCAAAGAATCCCTCCAGGGGGAGCTGAGCGGGATCTTAGAATAATGAATCCAGCCGAAGGTGCCTTAGAATTTAGAGGGCCAGAGCTGGAGGAGGTGCTTTAGAACTGGGAAATGCCTTTGGGATGAATGGGGGCCTGGCTGGTGTGGAAACAGCCTTTAGAACCATTAGCCCAGATGAGAAAACTGAAGCCTATAGAAAAAAAAAATAATTGGTCATGTTCACACACAATTCCCAACTCCTACTTCCGTTAGATTATGAGAGAACTTTTGTAGGAGCTTTGGTACCTGTTAATGTGTTAGGACCAGCAATTTCTCTATTGTCTGGCATTCTGCTACCAAACATACTGTGGCTGGGAAGTATTCTGGGAATGCACTATCCTTAAGTCATAACTTTTTGACCTTTCTCACAGGATGTTTGGGACAGATTTGTTATGATGATGGTTGTCCTGAACTACGCTTTAAAGCTATATTCTTTAACTTTTGAAAAGTTTCCTTGTCCTCATCCCTCTCTCTGGCTTCTCATAACTAATCAATTACCTGATCTTGTTGATTCCACTTTCCCCAAATCTCTCACATCTTCCCCACCATTTCTGCCACCACTCTCTTAGAAGTCTTCATTGCTTGGACCATCTTTCCTCTGCCCTCCCTCCAATGCATCCTTTATACTGCTGCCACAATATAATTCCTTACTGATCTCCCTTTCAGAAGAATGGCATTTAAAGTCCTAGGTAATCTGGCAACACCTTAGTTCCTAATCTTATTTTTGATGAGTCTTGCAAAGGACGCTGCTCCAACCAAAATAGACTACTGTTTTCCCATTAAACATGCCATACTCTCTCTTACTACCACATCTTTGCTCATGATGGTCTCACTTTGTTAAATCCTTTCCTATCTTTTAAAGCTCAGTTTAAAAAGCATTTCCTCCAGGAAGCCTTTTCCTGATTTTCTTTACAGGTGATAATGAACTTTCCCTTTTAACTTCACACATCCCATTGTGTGCACCTCTCTAATGTACCTATGCACCATATCAGTGTCTTACTGGATTGTGAGCTCTGTGAGGACTGGGACTTATCTAAAATTTCTGACATTTCTATAGTAGTTTAAGATTCATAAAACATTTTCCTGTTCTAGGAAGCAAGTAGTTATGAGTGTTACCTCTATTTTATAGACAAGGAACATTGTCTATAAAAGTCAAGAAGCATGAAGTACTTTGCCCAAACTCACACAGCTAATCAGTCCATGAAAATTTATTAAATCCCTACTATGTGCAGTTACTGTATAAGCAGAGGGGATACAAAAAGAAGCAGATTATACTCCCTATACTCAAGGGCCTCACACTTGAGGGAAGTGATCATTCATTTTTTAATCTCCAAGGATCTAACACAGAACCTGATACAGAATAGGCCTTAATAAAGGGGTCCACTGATTGATCATTTATTTAGCAGACATTTTATCGATTACCTACTGTGTACAAAGCACCGGGCTAGGCTCTGGAAGAGGCAGTATGACCTAGTAAGGAAATTAGGAAAAAAGTGGTTCTGAATCTCATCCTAGATATTTGCTAGCTATGGCTTAAGCAAGTTAACTTATCAGACATTCATAGTTTCATCAATGGCCTTCTTCCAGTTTGAAGGACAATTCTTCAATCAGGAATATATATATATATATATAAAATACTAAACTCCACAACAATCCAAGGAAATTTCAAATGAGATAACAAAGTAAGTTCCCTCAAGGAACTTATGTTCTGTTTTTGTTTGGGGGAAATGGTTTATATGTGTCCAGGTTATAAAATGTATACAAAGGAAATACAGGTAAGTGTGTATGTATGTGGATGATTTTGGGGGGGAGTAGGGAAGGAGTCAGTAGTAGTTTGGTGGATCTGGAAGGGGTTGATGTAGAAGGTGGCATTTGAGCTTGAGCTGAGTTTTGAAGGAGGCTAGGGATTCTGAGAAAGAGCTGAGGATCTAGGGCCTGCTGGGCATGGAGAACTTGTATGAGGTGACCATAAGAAGGCCTGATGTTTTGGGTTGGTCCCAACCTTTGATACATTGGAACAAGAAAGATTTAGCCCTGGAATCAAGAGAATGAGTTCTAGTCCCAGCTCTACCATTAATTTGCCACATTAATGATCTTGATTTTCTCTTTTTCTCCTAGGATCTTGATGTAGGTTAACAAAAACACTTTTCATTACCACTCTATAATATAGATAGAGCATATATTTCTGTTGTACTTTTTACAGACAAGGAAGCTGAGGTTCAGAGAGAAGAAGAGCCATTCCTAGAGCATTCTCAGTCCAGATCACCCTTTTGGGCGCTTTTCCTTTTAAAATGTCTTTAAAGAGAAGAAGAGCAAGCAGCCGAGCCACAGGCTGAGAGCTCTAAGTGTTCCCAGGAGGCTCATGGAGCCATCTCCAGTTTCTGCTCCCAGACTGGCGGGGGGCCCTGGGTATTGTTTGAATCAGGGGCTGCTAACTTGGATGGGTCACCTGCAGCTCTGTTCTGAGGGGATCTTGTAACACAGAGAAGCTATTTTCCCCATCTCTAGTGACAGGGCATAAATTCTCTTCCCAGATGCCATATTTTGTTAATCTTCTCAAGATTCATTGAGTCAGAGAATATTGGCACTGGAAAGGCCTTTGGAGACAGAAAAGCATTTGACCAGTGATTGGCCAAAGGGTAACAGGGAATAATAACCATAATATTACCTCCAGTTTCTATAGGATTTTATAGTTGACACTACTTACCTTTCAGCAATCCACTGAGATAGATGGGACAAATAGTGCTTCTGAGAAGGCATTGACATGCCAGTGATCACCCAGCTAGTAAATGTTGGATGAATCTTGGCCTAGTGTCCTGCTTCTCAATAAGAAGGTACTAGATTGCAAATGTATATAGATTACAAAGCACTGGATTTGATGTCAGAGGACCTAGATTCAAATCCTCTGCCTCTAACACTAACTACACGTGTGAGGAAGTCTCTTAAGGTCTCTGGGACATAGGTTCCTCATTTATATAGTCAAGGGATTGGACGAGATGGCATTTGACATCCTTTGTAGTTCCAAATCTATGATTCCATGGCATAAGGCTGAAGAATGGGTGCTAAGGGCCAGGTGAATAATGTAGACAACTGAGTGTTGGAAAAAAAAAATTGAAAAGAGACAGGTGATTGAAGACTTCCTTGGAGAGGAAAGACCTTACCTGGGTCTCCATAGCATATGTCATCTTCCTTTATCTCCTGGGCTGCAAGGGAAGCCCTTTTACTTGTAATCTTGAATTTCCTCTTTTCTTCCAGAAAGAGACAGATAGGATTGTTTGTTATTTGTTCTTTGTTCTGGAAGAGGATTAATGACATTTGAGAAGGGCAATATCTTTGACTTGTACATGAAGTAGATTTAAATGAGGGGGAGTTATATAAAATTATCAGTGATACTCCTTCCCTCATTGGATTCTGGTGGCAAGACATGTCAGGATGACTGGTAATGGCTGGAAACGGCTGGGAAAACATGGTACATTGAAAGAGAAGGAGATGGACATGGTAGACCCCCACTACCACCACCAAGAACTAGAATGCTACTGCTAAAATTTCCCAACCTCTACCTCTTGAGTGAGTGACCTCAATGACAAAACCATGGAGAAGCAGGAAATCAGATGATAGATTCCAGGCATGGTGTGTGTCCATTTTAATTTTATTGAAGGTGAGAAAAGAGAAATAAGACTAGAAATATAGATTTTCAGGTGCTAGAGGGATTTGGATGCCAGTCTGAATAGTATAGAATTACTCTGTAGGCAATGAGGAGCCATAGGAGGGTTATAACTGGGGAGAGATACTGTCAGAGCTGGTATTTCATGACTATTCCTTTTTTTAAAAAAATATTTTTTTTGACTATTCCTTATATAGAGCACTGGAGTGAATAAATATGAATAAGGAATTTATTTAGTGCTTATTGTATACTGTGTGAGAAAAGTAAGACAATCTTGCTCTCAGGGAGCCCAGTCTAATAGGGGAGAACTATGATTTTTGATGAGAATAATAATAGCTTTCATTTTGGTGATACTTTTAAGTCTTTTAAGATATGTTACCCACATCAATCCAATTAAGTAGGTAGTACTGGTATTACCTCCACTAGAAAGATAGACTCCAGCTGCCTGGATTGGAGAACTGATTCTGTCCAGTTACTACTGTCTGAGTGACCTTGAACTTCAGTTACTGTCTCTGAGAAATGGAGATAAGGATATTTGCATAAATTTTTACTCTTTGGGACAGTTATGAAGAAAGTACTTTAAAGCCTTCAAGGGCTAATGAATTTTATCTCCCTCCTGAGATGGCTGGAGATTTTCCTGGGGCAGGGCCCTGCTCTCTTTGCCTCTCCTCTGAAGTTTCCAGTACTGAAGAACCTAGGACAGTGTTGGCGTTGGGGGCTGAGATGGAGAGATCAATTAAAAAAAAAAAAGACTTGGCTGGAAATGTTCCTAAGAACTAACAGCTTGACTAAGTAAGAAGTGGCCCACAGAATGCTTACCTCAGAGCAACATTTTTTTTTTTAAATCACAGGAAAATTAGAATTCCCCTCTTCTCTCCCCTGAACACATAACTGATATAAAATGGAAATAAATGCCTGGATTGGGGCAGGGAGAGCGGGGGGGTTGGTATGAGGTAGAAAAGGGGGGTAGAGAGAAAGGATTTCCATACCAGAGTTTCCATCTCTGTCAAATGATGGCATTAGGTTAGACTAGGTATTCTGTTCTTTAAAAAACAAAAACAAAACAGTTTTATTTTCAGCTCCAGATTCTCTCCCTCCTACTTCTTTCTCCTCATTAAGAAAGTAGGAAAAACAAAATCTGTTAACAAATACAAATAGTCAAGCAAAACAAATTTCCACATTATTACTCATGTTCAAAAAATGTGCCTTAATCTGCACTTCTCCATCTGGCCAAATGGGTGGAATTGTGGTTGGTCATTGTGTTGATTAGAGTTCCTAAGTCTTTTCAAGTTGTTTGTCTATACATAATTATTATTTTAGAAATTGTTCTTTTGGTTCTGCACATTTTTTAAAATTTGTTATTATAAATCTTCCTGGGTTTCTTTGAAACCATCCCCTTCTTCATTACTTACAACACAATTGTATTATATTACATTTATATTCTATAACTTGATCATCTATTCCCCAATAGATTAGCATTCCTTCAATTTCCAATTTTTCCATCCTAAAACTCTGCTACGAATATGTTTGTATATCATAGACCCTTTTGGTCTATGCCTTTTGGCAGTTCTTTTAAGTCTATGAATTTCTTCTTAAAATAATGTTTTTATATAAATGAAGGGAATGCTAAATTTAAATTACAAGCTATTGAAAAAATGCATTTTTTTCTCTCAATCAAGCTCCCTCCCCCCAAAAAAAAATCTAGGCCAGAAATTAAGATCGCTGAAGTCCCTTTTAGCTCTAAAATTCTTTGATTATGTAACTGTCATAAGAAACTGGGAATGTTTAGCTTAGAAAAGATGGATGACTTCATATGTATAATATCGAATTATTAAATTGCTTTCCTTCTTAAGGAGGGAGGAAAAGATGGAGGGAGAGAACCTAGGACAGGGTTGGAGTTGGGGGCTGAGATGGAGAGATCAGTTTAAAAAAAATACTTTGCTGGATTGAACTACCCAGCAAATGTTCCTAAGAACTAACAGCTTGACTAAGTAAGAAGTGGCCCACAGAATGCTTACCTCAGAGCAACTTTTTTTTTTTTTTAATCACAGGAAAGTTAGAATTTTTCTCTTCTCCCCCCTGAACACACAACTGATATAAAATGGAAATAAGTGCCTGGATTGGGGCAGGGAGAGCGGGGTTGGTATGAGGTAGAAAAGGGGGGTAGAGAGAAAGAATTTCCATACCAAAGTTTCCATCTCTGTCAAATGATGGCATTAGTTTAGACTAGGTATTCTGTCCTTTAAAAAACAAAAACAAAACAGTTTTATTTTCAGCTCCAGATTCTCTCCCTCCCATTTCTTTCTCCTCATTAAGAAAGTAGGAAAAACAAAATCTGTTAACAAATACAAATAGTCAAGCAAAACAAATTTCCACATTATTACTCATGTTCAAAAATTAAATAAAAATTATTTACATGTAATTAGGAATTATTTAATAAAATAAAATTTTTTTAAAAAAAGAAAAAAGTGAACAACAAGAGAGTTGTCTTCAAATATTTGAAGGGTGATATGTGGAAGAGATTAGATTTGTTCTGCTTGGCCCCAAAGGGCAGAATTGGAGGCATAGATTGGAAGCTATTCAGAGGCATATTTTGACTTGAAGGAAAAATTTTGATACTAATTAGTGCTGAGAGAGAGAGAGAGAGAGAGAGAGAGAGAGAGAGAGAGAGAGAGAGAGAGAGAGAGAGAGAGAGAGAGAGAGAGAGAGAAATGGGCAGCATTGGGAAGTAGTGAGTTCTTCCTCATCAGAGGTCTTTAAGCAGAGGCTTAGATCAACCCTTGTTGGGGATATTCAACCATTCTCTTTACAACAGGGAGGAAGGAGATGGATTAGAAGTGCCTTCTAGTTGAGATATATGGATAGGTGACCAAGAGTAAGGAGCAATGAGGAGAGTGCTCAACTTCAGCAGTTGCAACAGCTTCAGGAACGTTGGGAGAGAAAGCTGCCAAATTATGTTGAGTCTAGATGATGAAGATTCTTGAATGATGACTTATAGGAAGTTAGACTGAGGAATCCTGATGCTACTCTGAGAATGAATGTTCTGTAGTACACACATGCTCACTATCACCTTTGACTACCCCAGGAGGTATTAGTTCATAAAGCAATAGGAATTTTCTTTAAAATACCCCTAACTGAAAAAATAAAATATTAAATAAAAAGTTAAAAACCCCTAACAAAATAAGTGGTAATCTGGCTTTGTTGGAATACCTCCAATAATGGTAAATTCACTACTTAACAGGGTAATTTAGTTTAGCAGCTGGTTCCATTATTGGGCAGCTCCTTCCTGTCCCAGTCAGCAAACCCCACCCAATTAACCAATAAAGCATGGCAGCTGAGCAGGGGAAACCTGACAGAATGATTTTGTACATTGAGGCTGAGTTCAAACTTTCCAGCTGATGCAAACACTAGATGAAATCCTAGGGTTTAAAAAACCCTGGGTTTTAATTTCCTCATCTGTGAAACAAGGGAATTGGATTAGATCATCTCTGAGGTCCCTTCCAGCTCTTAAACCTGTGACTGTGAAACAGACCTGCTGCCACTGGAACCCAGACCTCCCCTTCCCAGGAGCTTGTTTTTCTGCCACACCCTATTGTTCTGTGTTCAGTGTTCTGAAACGGGAACTAAGATGAACTTCTAGGGTTTTAATGAATAATAGTAGTTTAATGAATAATAGTAGTTTGGTGACTCTTTAAGCCTTATAAAATATTTACTGCATAATCAATTATGTAAATAGTGGTGCTAGTATTATCCCCATTGGACAGATGTGAAAGCTGAGGCTTGCAAACTTAAGTGATTTATTTTGATTGCCCCAGGTCACTAAGTAGCAACCCAAGACGACTTGAATCTCTTATTTATTCCTCTTTTCCAGAGAACACCATATTTAGAGCTAGAATAAGTGGGTTAGAACACAAGCTTTTCTTACTACCTGTATAAGCTTGGAAGAGCCTTTCCTTGATGACCCTTCAATTCTTCGTCTATCAAAGTTGTTTTGTTTTGTTTTTTTAATTTTAATTGGGAGGTGGTGGTAGTAGGTACCCAGTAGGAATGGATTAGTTGGCTTCTCAGGTTGTTTCAGCTTTACTGAAAAGAGTTAACCTTTACTAAGGAGAGGTATCAAATGGAACCAAGTAGCCCTTAAAAACTTTAGAAGGCAGCTAGAACCAAATTAAAAGATAATTGAGAAATTTTTAAAAATAAAATGTAATACAATGTAGATAATGTTAATTGTTTTCTAAATCAATGTTACCACTGTCAAACCTCTGCTCTGTTGTTCTCATATGATTTACTGTACCTTCAGGAACCCTCCTCTCATCTCTTTGCCAGGTTCTTCTTACTTCAGCCTGAAGAGATGGGCCAGTCATGACCCAGGCCCAGGAAGGAGCTTACCTTAATACAGAGTTAGCAAGGATCAGAATCAGAATTTGAACCCCAGGCCACTTGATTGCAAGTCTGTCACTCTATGTTTCACACAATTGCTGCCTCTGATAATAACTCACATTTCTAGAGTACTTCAGGGTTTACCTATTGTTCCCTTCACTGTGAGAGATTGAAAAAAAAACCCTTTGAAGTGGAGGATGCCTAGATTAGAGAAACTAGGTCAAGGCATGATTATCTTGCCCAGTGAAAAGTCAGAGTGAGAGCACACGGTTTAATCTGACGGGGCTATAAGACTGGATCTCCCTCCTCCCCAAGCATTCCCCAAAAACATTCTCCCAGAGAGAGAGATCCTTCTGCTTTTCACTTCTGTCCCCCCTCCCCTTCGTTCCAGTTAAAGGGTGGCCTTCTTATTCTGCCATTTTCTACCTGTCCCTTCCCAGCTTGGGATAGGGGAGGGAGAGAATCCCTAACTCCCTTCCACAGTCAGCTCCCTTTCTACCAAAATAAACCATGTGTCTGTATCCTAGCAAATGTTGCCTCCCCTTGAATCCTGCCCATTGCCTGATTCCAGTTGTTTTCCCACCACACCCTCTCTCCTGCTCCCCTCTTTCTGGACAGCCTGGTGTAGTGGATAAAGCGCTGGCCACAAACCAGAAATCCTGGCTCCCTTTCTTTGCTTTGCCATTTATTTTTTCTGTCACCTAGACAAAGATATTTCCTTCCTGTTTGCCCCTAATTAAAATGGTAATAATAATTTCTTGCCATACCTGTTTTACCAGGGGCTCTTGTGAGGACCAGGTATGGAAAGAAAGTTCACTCCAAATTCTGAAATTAAAATTTGACCAAATGCTTTCCCCTTAATAGCCTTATGAGTCAGAGAGCCCAAAGATGATTATTCCCATTTTGCAGATTAAGAAACTGAGGCTGAGAGAGATGAGAAGACTTTCGGAAGATTTCACAGCTAGGACATTTTAGAGCAGGAATTAGAATTAATGGAGCCCAGGGCTTTGTGGAGGAGGTTGGCGCCTGAGCTGGCTCTTTAAGGATAGTAGTATTTAAATAGAAGGAAGGTTGGAGAGAGTGTCCTTTGGTGGCAGGAACTAGCCTGATGCATGTTAGGAGAGTTGGCAAGAAATGCACAAGATTTAGGGGTAGAATGGAGATCATCTAGTTTAATCTGTTAATTTTTAAGGTGGAGATGAAAGACATGTTGTGGTCAAAGGTACCAGACATGAAGTCAGGAGGACCTGGGTTCAGATTCTGCTTAAGATACTAGTTGTAAGACTCTTGGCAAGTTAACCTCATTGAGTCAGTTTCCTCACCTGTAAAATAAAGAAAAAATATAAATGTATATTTTAGCAGCTTACTAGTATATTTTTATGGGTGGGAGAGGTCTCCAGTAAGAAGTGACATTTGAGCTTTGAAGGGAACTAGGAGCTTAGAGAGATGAGAAGAAGGGAACAGGGGATAGTTTGTGCAAAGGCATGAGAGGGGAGCTGGAAAGTTCTAAGTAAGAAACAGCCCATAGACCAGTATAACTGTAGCCTAAAGTGCACTAATGCATGAAGAGCAATAACATGTAATGAGCTTGGAAAGATAGATTTGAAACAGATGGTGAAAGGCTCTAATTGCCAAAGGATGTTTGTTTTAACATGGATGCAGTTTTTAAGCAGGGAAGTGACATGGTTCAGATGGAAAAATGTGGAAATAGAAATAATTTGGCAACTGATTAGGTAGGTGATGACAAGGAAAGAGCAGAATGTTACCCTGGAATAAAGATACAAAGTAGTTGCATCCAGACACAGATGTATTTAGCAATGCATGGAGCTGCAGAAACAGATTGGGTTCAAGGCTCTTGGTAGCCAAGGATATTGACTGTTGGTTTCTACACAGTTAAAATATGATTTTGAAGAAGTAAAAAATAAGAAAAACAGGATGTAGGGATTGAGACGTCCAATTTCTTATTGGTGGAGGGGATCAGGTGACACTGAGGGAGAAGGGTAATTTTTTGACATTGCTTAAGTTGGGTGATAGTGGGGAGGGGGAATAGTCTTGTGATTTCCCTAAATTCAGGTGACTTATATGAAATTGAGGCTTAACTTCACCAAATGGTGAATAAAGGGCAAAATGGAGTTACACAGACTGTTTTTTTTTTTAAATGTAACAGGAATTGAAAATGCTACCCAGGTTGTGACCCTGAGTTATTAAAAAGGTGGTGATATCTTGACAAAATTAGAAATTGGGAAGGGTTATTTATAATTAGGGGACATAATATAGATGATGATTCAGCAAAATAGACTGAGGTTTAGCAGTCAGGTACTAGGGGAACCAAGAGAGTTCATTGTCATGGAAACCCAGGGAACAAAGAGTACCCAAAAAGAGAGTGGGCAAATGTTGCACAGAGGTAAAAAAGGATAAAGATTAAGTAAAGTTCATTGGATTTTGTAACTAAGAGAATACTCTTGACTTGGAGGAAATTTTTGTTGATGAGATTGGAACACAGATTGTGAGGGTGGAGACATGAGTGAGAAGTTAGTGGAGGTAGAGTATAGACAGCTTTTCCTAGGAGTTTGGACATGAAACTTGATAGAATGGTATCAAGGAACGGTTTTTTTCAGGATGGGAACACCTGGGCATATTTATAGGCATTCCTTCAAATTTCAGCCAAAATCCCATCTTTTATAGGAAGCCTTTCTCTTAAAATTAGTGCCTTCCATTTGTTGGTTTGTGTGTAATTGTATTTTTCCCTCATTAGATTGTGAATTCCTTGAGGGCTGACTTTTTTTCTGCCTTTCTTTGTATCTCCAGCACTTAGTACAGTGTTTAACGAATAGCAGATGCTTAATAAATGTTTATTGACTGGCAGGGAAGGCTTTAGTTAGGTACCCCTTTTGCTCCTGACTTCAGAGCTTCAGGCAGAAGCAGAGGGAGGCAGGAGCCGACATTCTAATCTTGGCCCCTTGGACCTACTGTGTTACTTTGGACAACTTGCTTTCCCTTTTTCTAATCAAAATTGATCATTTTACTTCCTGTGATCCTCTCTGTCTCTTGGTCATGACCTCTTCCTCTATCCCTGCATCCAACAGGTAATTTCTTCCTTGCACATACTTGTTTATGATAACACTGTTTTACCCCCTTTAGAGTTATGTTTGAGAGAATTCCCTTTCTTTTATTTTCTCTTTTCCCATTTTCATGCTATTTCCCTGTTCAGGGAAATGTATTTTAGTGCCTAGTGCCTTCATGTTCTCTTGCTCTCTCTCTCTCTCTTGCTCTCTCTCTCTCTCTTGTTCTCTCTCTCTCTCTTGTTCTCTCTCTCTCTCTTGCTCTCTCTCTCTCTTGTTCTCTCTCTCTCTCTCCTTTGACTAGTTCTTATGAGAAATTCACTACTTCCTCCTTGTTTATAGAGACTTTTACTTACTCATCTCAATTTTGGGATATAATTTTTTTTCTCTCATTTCTCTCTCTTTGTCCCCCCTAGTACATTCCTTCCCCCAGTCTTCTTTCCATCCTTCATTTAAGATTATCAAAACATAACAGAACCAGTCCTTGGACCTTTGTCTTATACTCCCTCTGTGACCTCTAAAAGAGTTCTAAGGGAACACATGCATCATGGCTCAATTATGTTTTCCTTTTTACATCTCTCTTGATTCCTCTAGTTTTAAGAGATCTGGGAAATTTTCTTTTTAAGGTTTCTTGAAATACATGGAGAACTTTTTTTTTGTGGTAATGTTTTTTTGGTAGTCCAATAATTATATTATCTCTCTTCAATTTGTTTTTTAGATGAGTTGCTTTTGCAATGAAATGCCCTATATTTTCTTTTTTTTTAAGTTTTTTTATTTTGTTTTAATTTTTTTGTTGTTGCCTGGAGTCATTAGTTGATATGTTGTAGTCCATTCTAATTTTCAGGGATTTTCTTGCTTGGGCAAAGTTTTTGTACATCTTTTTCTAGTTATTAACTCCCTTCCTAATTATTTTGTCTTTTTTTTTGCTTCTTCTCTCCTAGAAATTCTAGTTAAATTTATGCCCAGACTATGTTTTTCTTTGAAGTTTTCGTTGTAGATGTTTGGGAGTTAGTCTGTTTTTCATGTATTGTATTTTGATTATCTGTCACCATAATAGGTTTTTATGATGGGATTTTTTTTTGGTCTGCTTGTTTTTCCAAGCCTACTTCCCAACTTTAAACTTCATGTTAGAGCTAGATTCTGCATACTTCTGGAGAGGATGTTTGAGCAGGGTTTGCTGTTCATTTCTGAAGATCTTTGAATGTTGTGTTATTCCAGAATCCTGGAGACAGCTCAAGAAGAATACTTAAGCTTTCCTTATCTGGGTTTGGCTATGAGCAACAAGCTTGTGGTCTTGCCATGTTTAGAGTTCCCAGTAGATTGCTGTTGGCCTCAGTTACTATCAGATCATTGGAGAGCTCTGCTGGTTCACAGTGACAGAAATGCAAGTTTCCCATTAGTTTGAGATTCCTTTGTTGCTTATTTTACTTCAAGGTTCAAACCAGGCCGAAGGCTGGAACTTAGACCTCAACTCTACTTTGCTTCTGGGGTCAGTCGTACAACTGCTGTTTATTTCTAAACTTGCTTCTTGCTTAGTACACAGCCTATGGCCTGCAACACCCAGAAATGCCACCCCAAGCCTGTCCAAGATTTGTGACCCGGAACTGGGTAGTGAGTAATTGAACTGCCAGTTGGCACCTGTTCCTGTATCCTTCAGGTCAGGTCTGTCTTTAATGTATTTGAGGTTTCTTCTTCCCTTTCAGCAGAGCCTCTCCTTGTGCTAGAATGGTCTATATGTGGCTGTACCTGTTTCTAGTCCCCTTTGTCCAAAGACTTCTCTGTCTGTCTCCTTATGCCTTCCTGGGCTGGAAAAATGACTTGTGATTTTTTTTCTTGGTTTTCCTGATCAGGACATAGTCTTCTTGACTACAGGTCTAGTGTTCTACAGCTTTGCCACCAACTTTTCCTAGAATCTACCCTCAATTTTTTAACATTCTCTAGGTCCCAATGTGGTACTCCATTGCCCACTTGCAATGTCTCACTCTTGATACCTGACTGGCCTACATCTGAATATACACCTTCTGGAAAATGTCATTTACTCCTATTATTGTATTGGCTATATATTGTAGCCATTTCTTTGGAAAGAAGAAAGAAACAAAGAGAGGAAAAAAGGAAGAAGGAAGGGATAGAGAGTGGAAAGAAGGAAGAAAAGGAGGGAAAGAAGAAAGAAATGGAAGAAGGAGGAAGGGTGTAGTGTGTCACTCTGTCCTAAGCACTTTACAAATCTTTAACTCATTTGATCTACCATATATCTTACTTTGTCTTCTGCATCAGTTATACTTATGGTGTTCTACAGACCCTGGCCATATAACATAAGAAAAATATTGTTGTTAAAATGAGGGCTTTTTTGTGTTAGGGAAAAGTATGGGATCATTGAAAGCCCTACATCATTTACCAGGCATAATCCAGATAGCTCACACCTTCCTATTCAAATCTATAGTACCTATTTTAGGAATTTTTTCTAACAGACTACTCAGTAGACTGCTTGCCTACCTGCACACCATTATTTGGACAGTAGACATTCTTTGTTCTTATTCGTATAATTTTTCCTATGCAATTATTGAGCATCTGACTTCTGAATGTACTCCAGTACCCTGGGGCTTTATACTATAGTATGTAGTTGTAAATACAGTGGGATGTCATCTACCAACAGTAACATCTGGGTCTCTAAACCATCCATAGGGGTATAACATCTATAATCCCACATTTGAACTCTATGATAGGAATATTCTTTGCCAGTGGTGAATAGTTTTTGCAAACATATCATCTCTTTGTTTTATACTTTGCTTAATATTGCTAATCAGAAATTCATTGAGAATAGACATCCTTAAGTCCAGACTCTAAGACCAGACTTAATCTAGGGGTGATGGTAGAATCTAGAGTGAGGAGATGTGGGAGGGAGGGGCTTATGGTAAATTAGCCACTGGGCCAGGTTTAGTCTTAGGTTTCTTACAGGTAGGTAATACTTTGTTGGCCACCACGATTTCTGAAAGGAACATCAGAATTTGGGCTTTCCAAGGACTCACATCCCAGGACATAAACAGTCAAGACAACTTTCACTCTTCCCCCAGGGATCTATGCCTTCTCCATACTGATGGATCACTTGTTTTAGAAAAACAAGTATAATTCAAGGATGCAGTATACCTACCTGTAACTGATTTCATACATTTGAAAGCTTTTATGCATTGAAAAGCTCATATGGCATTGAAAGAATATTACATATTTATTTGTATAGTTAAGTGTTCTTGACTTCAGGGCTGTTGGTCTTTTTAGATGCTGAGCTCTCATGAATGGGAGTTACCCTAGATTCCAGGATGTCTGTCTTTGGAGACCTAGTTAGCTTTGGATGGATCAGAGATGAAGGCCAGGTATCAATCAGTGACCCTGACTACATGGCTTCTTTGGGCCTTTGTGGAGCTAAGTTCTTCATGGAAGGTGTAGCAATTTCAAGTTATTTAAAGAGCTGCCATGTGATTTCCCACTGCATCCAGGGCCATCTCCAGTCATCATGATCTGTATCTGGCCACTGGGCCCAGATGGCTCTGAAGGAACAAGGGAGGCTGGTGATTTTGCACAGCCCTCCCTCACTTAAGTCCAATTTACTTGCGTGTCATGGCATATCATCTCCCTGATATCACAGTGCTCTTTGAGAACAAAGGATAAACAACAGCAATGTGGGCAAGGTATTTGATTTGTTCTTCTTGGTCTCAATGCAGAATTGGGAATAGTAAGTGGGAGATACAGAGAGGCTGACTTCAACTTGACATGAGCCCAGAGTAGAGTGGGCCCTGGGGAAGTACTGGACTTTCCAACAATGGAGTCCTGCAACAGAGGTGGGTGATCATTTATTGGCAATGTCATAATCAGGCAGAGATTGAACTAGGAGGCTTCCGTGGTCTCTTCCAGCTCTTAAATTCTATGATTCTGAGAGAGGAGATTTGTGTAATAGTGAGCAGTTTGGAATGATTGCAAAGTCCTTTTTGTTTTCTGAAAAGTGATTCAGGGCAATCTCGTCCTTTAGATATCATAGAGACAGTGACAGTTCTGTGGGCTTGTCATTATAGGACATAGAGTAAAGTGTCCTGTTTTTGCAGGAGGGACAGAGTAAGGACTCCTTAAGGAGAGAGACTAAGGGAACAAGATGAAGTTCTTGGGGAGGTGAGTTGTGGAGGCTAGAAGGAGAAATAACAAAGAAGACACACATAGAGAAGGAGACCTGGACAAGCCACCTGTCCTATTGTGAACCCTCTTCACTCACTTCCATACAGGGCTGCAACCCCCTGGTCCAGACTCAGAGGAGCCGCTTACAGAACCACCGGGCCAGGATCAACCAGCAGATCAACAAGGAAATGAGGATGCGCACAGGGGCAGAGAACCTATTCAGGTGAGTTCCCTGGACTAGCCAAAAGGTCCAGGGAATGTCACATTCCAAAATTATTCCCTGGGAAACTCATTTTGGAAATCAATCCTAACCCCCCTACCTGGGTGGGCCATGTCTCTCCCCCCAGTCTTGGAGGCTTCCTAATGGCAGAAGCTGTCTCCTCTCCTCTCCCCCCACCAGTCTAGGGGTTCTCTGAGGGTTGGGTCTGGGTCCCCTTGCCATTTGGGGTATTTCCTGAGGTCAGGTCTTTGTTCTTCCCCTCTCACCCTGAAGGCAATGAGTGTCTCCTCTCAATTCTAAGGGTTACCTGAAAGCAAGGTCTATGTCCCTTACTCCATTTGGGGGTTCTCTAATTCCCTTTTGGGCATTTTCAACTGACTTTTCTATAGGCATAGGTTCCCTGAGAGTGGGGTTTTATCATATTTCAGAGTCTATCTGGGCAGGAGCCAAGATGTGAGAGAGTAAACATGCTTATTCTTTGGGGACCAGGAAATAATTTCTGCCTTCATATTCTGACTCATCAGCTCCTCCTTTCTCTTTCACTCAGGACTTCTTCCTTCTCTGTAAGAGTTCCTCCCCTCAGGCTCCCAGTGTGTGGATCCAGGTGTCCTTCCTCTCCCTCATGTTCCCTGCTCAGGCTGTGCTCATTTCAGCCCCCACAGTCCTTTGGCTAAGCCCCAGACACCCTAGGACACTGGGAGGATGGTGTAAATCCTGATTGTGATTGTCCTAGGGCAGCTCCTTCCTTGCCCATCCCCGTTCATGCCTTAATGGACTGTGCCTTCCGTGATCCTTCAGACCCACTCCATCGAGGGATGCATTGTCTCAGTGTCTGTTGACTCTTGGTACATAAAGGAAGATCTGAGAACCAGGTTAGGATTTATGGGTTCACAGGTCACAGAATTAGAGAAGAAAGAGATCTTTGAGATGATCTAGTCCAACAAGGAGGAAATAAGTCCCCAGAAAGATTAAGTGCATGAGTACTAAGTAACAGGGCCAAGTTATGAATCCAAGTCAATCATATAATCAACAAGCATTTATTAAGCACTCACTGTTTGCCAAGCACTGTGCTAAATTCTGGGGATACAAGGAAAAGCAGACTTCTTAGATTCTAAATCCAGCCCTCATTCTTCTGCACTGCTGGTACCTCTAAATATAATTTAGATGAAGAACAGACTTATAGAGATGATCTCTCCAAACTTGTGTCAGGGCCCAGAAAGGTGGAGTGATGAGCCTTTGCAGGGAGTCTTAGGATGCATTGGATTGCAAATCCTTCATTTCAAACAATCCTCTCTGCCAAAAAAGTACCCTGAAAAAAGTTTCCCTGGTTCTCTCTCAGAGGAAGGAACTTGGGAGGTCTGGGCTAGATCAAGTATTCCTGATCCTCATCATATCAGAGTAGGAACTCTTCTAAGAATAGAGGGCATTTATAAAATACTTTAAGGGTTGGGCATTTATGGAACACTTTAAGGGTTCGCAAAGTACTTTTTATCTCACTTGATCCTCATAACAACCCTGGGAAGGAGATGTTATTATCCTCATTTTTCAAATGAGGAAACTGAGTCTGAGAGAAATAAACTGATTTTTCTGGAGTCACACAGCTGGTGAGTATTAGAGCTGGGATTTAAATTTGGGTCTCCAGACTCCCAAGTCCATCATTCTGCCACAATAAATGCTTCAGATGAAATATTCTCCAGTCTTCTTCCTCATTATGGGCATTTCCCTCCAATAAAAGAATCACAGCTCTCTCTCTATATTTCCACTTATTTAATGTCCCAGTCATCAACAAACAATAAAGTGGGGTTCATCTAGGTGATATAGTGGTTAGAGTTAGACTGGGCCTCAACTCAGAAAGCCCTGCTGAGTTCAAATCTAGCCTCAGGACACTTATTGTGTATCTGTGTCCTCAACTGTAAAATGGGTGTAATGATCCCATCTTCCTTTCAGGGTTGTTGTGAGGAACAAATGAAATGATATTTGTAAAATGCTTAGTGCCTGTTGCATAGTAGATGTTTAATAAATGCTTATTTCCTCCCTCAGAAAAACATATGGCAGAGCTCTGCCTTCCTGACTTTGCTAAGTGTGACTTTGGGTCCAATTAGTCTTGTCCCTAATTTGAATCTTGGGAAACTTTCCCCATCTGTGAAATGGGGCTATTATTAATTACACTTGTCCCCCCTCCACCTCTTTCAATAGACTGTCTCGAAAGAACCACTTTAGATTCCCTAAATCAAGACATATTTAAAAACCATTGTGTTTTTCCCCCCTCAGAGCTACTACCAACCATCGGGTCAAGGAGACTGTTGCCCTGGAACTGAGCTATGTGAATTCTAACCTGCAGCTGCTGAAAGAGGAGCTGGAGGAACTGAACAGTAGTGTCGATGTGTACCAGAACGAGAGGTGTCCATGGTGGGAGGGGAGGGGACCCCAGCTTGGGACCCCACAGAGCCAGACTTCTTATTTTTGAGAAGGGGAAACTGAGGTCCCCAGATCTATGTCTCATCAGTGTCAGAGCAGGGGCTAATTATAACAACCATTTACATTTCTGTGGCACTTTGGTGGTCTACAAGTATTTTATATTTAAATTATTCTCCTTTGATTCCCCCCAATAACCTTGTAGGGGAGGCAGTGTAGAGATGACTAGTTCCATGTTGCAGATGAGAATACCAGGCACTGGGAAAGACCACACAGCTGATAAACAGCAGAGTCAAAAATCTCAACCCATGTTTTCCTGCCAGAAATCCAGGGTTCTTCTCTCTCTACTTCTTCTCTATCATGGCTGTAATTATCACCTCTGCTCAGATGATTCCCAGTCTTTATATCCAGGCCTGAGACTCCCTGAGCCCCTGCAGTCCCACATCACCAACTCCTCTGGGGACATTTTCCACCATCTGTTCTATAGACCTCTCAAACCTGACATGTCCAATGCAAAACTCCCTTCTCTTTCTCTTGTCTTTATCATTTAGATTTGCAATCGTGAGGTCATTCTCAGTCCTTCACTATCCCTCATAAGGATCCAATTAATTGTCAAAGATAGTTCATTGTACCTCACAATATCTCTTGAATCTGTTATTTTTCCTTCAACTCATTCAACCTAGTTTAGGCTCTTTTTGCCTCTGAATTGTTGAAGTAGTCTCCCACATTGTGCCTCCAGGCTCTTCTTCCTCCAATCCAGCTTCCAAACAGCTACCAAATTGATGTTTGTAAAACACAGATCTTATTTTCCTCAATAGAATTTGTGGTTTTCTGTTATCTCCAGATCAAACACAAACTTTTCTGTTGATTATTTAAAGGCCTTCACAGCCCAACTCTAAGCAGCCTTCAAAGTTCTTTATATATTCTTCCCCTTCTCAAATTCTATAGTTCTGCTAAATGGGCTTTCCTACTTTTCTCCATGGGTAAAAATTCCACCTCCTCTCCCCTTGCTTGTACAAGCTGTCCCTCAGACCTATATAATGCTCTCTTTTATCATCTACCTTTCAGAGTCCATAGGTCCATTCAGAGCTCAGCTCAAATTCTATTTCCTCATTCCTTTCCTGATTGCTTCCTACTAATAGCCCATCTCCCTTGAAATCACAAAGTATTTTTATGTACATACTTATATATACTTCTTTTCCCTAAAATGTAAGCTTCTTGAGGGCAGGGCTTATTTCATTTTCCCTCCTCTATATCTACATTGGCACATGGCAGGCACAATTGATTCTTATTGGTTTTCTACTACCCCACAGTTAGCCCATTTCAGGGTCTTCATGGCCCTTTCTTTCAGAGACTGCTTTCCTTGCCCTCCCACCCTCAAAGGCACAGGTCTTAAGTCACTCTCACTCTTGAAATGAGAATTAAATTATCTGAGAAGCCAAGTAGAAAGGATGCTGGCTTTGGGTGCAAGAGACCAGTAATCAAGGAGTCAAAATCAGAAGGGACCTTTCCTTCTTACCAAACCTCAGTTTCTCTATCTGGAAGATGGCAACAATGATATTTGCTTTTCTTCCTGTACAAGGTTATTATGGGGGAAAATGCTCTAAGGTTTAAAAAGTGCTATAGAAATATAAATGGTTTTTATAACTGCACTTCCTTACCCCATTCCTAATGTCTCATTTTAAATGAGAGTCACCTGAATTTAGGGTTGGGAGAGAGCCAGGTGTCTGAGTACTGGTGCTCCCAGTTTGTGGATTATGGGGGAGACTCTGGTTCATTGGATCCCAGAATTAGAAGGGACTTAGGTTATTGGAATGAAAGAATATAGGAAGAAGCATTTATTAGTCACTGTTTGCCAGGCACTGTGCTGGGCACTACAAGCATAGAACAAGGTAGTTTCTGCCTGCAAAGGACATACTTTGTTTTTATTTTTATCTTTCTTTTTATTTATTTTTTATTTTTAATATTATTTACTTTTAGTTTATTTTCCTTTGTATATATATATATATATATATATATATATATATATATATTTATTTTTCCTTTTTTTTAAAGAAGCTACTTTCTAATAGGGTGGACAAAACACTTAGAAGAATGGAAAGGGAGTGAGGTATTTTGGCCTAGGAAGTCCTGAAAGCTGTGAATAGAACAGGAGGCCAATCCATTGGCATGTCTTTTCCAGAAGAAATATTGATTTGAATATAGCTCTTCAAGCCTACAGGAGGGTCCATCTGGGTTTATGGGAGGCAGCAGAGCAGATAAAATGGTCTAGAAGCTTGATCTCTGAAAGTAGACATTGAAGTTTGCTCCTCTTAAGCCTGGAGGATCTGGTTTGAAGGGTAGAGGAGCAGCACCAGGAATGGGAAGGGAAGAAACAAGCATTTATTAAATACCTACTATGTGCCAGTTACTGGGCTAAGTGCCTTACAGATATTATCTGGCCTTGGTAAAAGCTTGGATCCAGTCCCCTTCCTTCTTTAGACTAGCTGCTGTCCTGGGGGGAGTGAGGGGGATCCCTGGAGGAACCTCAGAACTCAGAGTCCCTTTTGTTTCAGCGAAGGCATCAGTGTCCCCATGATCCCACTGGGGCTGAAGGAGACCAAAGACTTGGATCTGGCCACACCCCTGAGGGTAAGTCCTTGGCCCAATCAGAGGGAAGCCCTTAGTCTGGGAGGAAAATGGCATTTTCCCAAAGGGAGCATACAGTCTCTGATATCTCTTAGCCACTTGATCAGGGGCAAGGTATTTCTCCTGCCTCAGTTTCTTCGTCTGTAAAATGGGGATAACACTCATGCTACTATTTGTTTCAGAGAAAGTGTTTTGTAAGCTTTAAAGGAACATAGAAATATGAGTAGTTGCTATTTGTACTAATATAGTTTCTACCCAATAACTGTGACTTCCTTAGTTTAGTGTTCCAGGTCCTCCACAGTCTGTCTTCGCCTAACCTTCCCTATCTTGTCTTCTAGTTACCTCCTCTTAATCTCTCTGTTCCATCAGTCAGACTGAGTATCTACCCCCCAGACATGTCTTGACTTTTTTTTTTAAACATTTAAACCTTTGTTGCCTCCATTTTCTAAGTGCCCTCCCTTCTTCTCTACTTTTTGAAATTCTATCCTTAGGCCCAGTATGGCAGCCACCTTTTCCAAGAAACCTTCTTTGCCCCACTTCCTGAAGATAAGAATTATTTCTTCTTCTATGAGTCCTCACAAACTTAAGAGAGACTTTTCATCTTTCACTCAAAAAAAAGTGAGATGCACAAAATTAGAGACATTTCCACATCCATATGGACTGTTTTTGCCTAAGTTGTGATAGGGCCTTCTGAACTTGTGATAGAATGATCAGAAAGTTGGACACGCTCTACAGTGACCCTGACATTACTATTTTGGTCCTTCTCTAGAAAGAAAGACATAAGGATATGGATGCTAAGATCCAGATCTGGGCTTAAGGGCTCATTTGACCTTTTGGCATCTTTCTGGGCCTCTCACCGATGATCCCTGGAACCTGCCTTTAGCTCTTGGGCAACTTCACCTTTTACACTAAAATTTTCTGATTCCTAAACTCCTAGCTGAAGGCTGCAAGCTCCTTGAGTCCCTGAGCTTTCTTGGTTCCTAGGATCTTCAAATTTGTTGCCCCAAGTCCTTGCTATTTTTCCTTGTCCAGTCTCACCTATCACATTGTCCAGGTTGCTGTTCCTCTTTTGGTATAATGAATTAAAAAAACCCAAATTAAAAAAAGTCAGGAAGTGGGGCAAGAATCAAATAGTCAAGTGCTCTAATGTCCCTAAAGAATGCCTTTGTTTGTGGGGCACTTTATTTATGGGGCAAGAAACAAATGCTAAAATCATTCTACTAAATTTAGGGTAAAAGTCATTCTCTAGGCATTTCAAAAAGCATTTCAGTGAGATTAAAAAACAAAAACCACTAGCCAGAAAGTTGAAAACAGCAGTCAAGGGACCTCCTTAGGGTATCATGGACTCCCAATCAAAATCTAAAAACCTCCGTGTGTGTGTATACATATATATGTGTATATATATGTGTGTATGTATGTATTTATGTGTGTGTGTGTGTGTGTGTGTGTGTGTATAAAATTTTTTTGCTGAGGCAATTGGGGTTAAGTGACTTGCCCAGAGTCACACGGCTAGGAACTTCTATTCCTTTTTGCCCTACATCTCAGTCCCAGATCAGGCCACACTGGGCAAAGTTTGCCCAAACTGCCTCTCTAATTTCCTTACTTCTGAGTGCCAGCTGATATTATAGGAGTCTAAGGTTTAGCTCCTATCTCCCCAGTTCTACCTGGATGTTAACAGACTTCCTCTATCAAGGCTGGCATCTTCAGATGTTGTTTCCTAGTCCATTTTCTTCCTTTCCAGCAATAACAACAATAGTAATAGCAGCTCCCATTTGTGCATTTCTTAAAAGGATCCACAAAATTTGTTCCTCCAACAGCTCAGTAACTAAGGTTGATGTGGTGATTGTGATTCTCTTTTTATACAGATAAGGAAACTGAGTATTTCATGGGACATGAATTTCCATGGCCTCATTGTGAGATATTATCAATGGCATTTGAAACCAGGTCTCCTAATGTCAGTAAAAACAATAATGTTACTAGAATTAGATTTCACTAATGCTTCGGGCAAAGCTCTCATGCTTTGTGGACTTTGAGAGATGTAGGTAGAATAGTGAAGTGGATTGGAAACTTGTTGAGACAGTTAGATGACCTAGGGGATAGAAAGCCGGACCTGGAGTCAGGAAGACTTTATCCTCAGTCACTAACCATGTGACCCTAAGATTAAGTAATTTTATCTTTGCCTCAGTTTTCTCATTTGTAAAATGGGGACAATAATAGCACTTAATTCAGGGTTATTATGAGCATTAAATGAGATAATATTTGCAAAGTGCTTTATAAATCTCAAGGCACTTTATAAATTTAGCTATTTTTATTATTGTTGTTATTGAATGACCACATCTAAAAAAGTAATCATTAGTGGGTTAAAGGCATCCTTTAGGAACTTATACTCTGCCCTTGGTTCTGAGTTCTATAATATTTTTATGAGTGACTTGGATAAAGGAATAGATGGTGTGCTTAATCAAATTTATAGATGATGTAGAATTGGAAAGTGTTGTTAATAACTTTATTAACAGAGTTGGGACTAAAAAAGATCTTGACCAAAGTGGGCCAAATTTAATAAGATTAAATTTAATACATAAAATGTAAAGTGCTCCACTTAAGTTCAGAAAATCAGTTTCACAAGTACAAAATGCTGTCTAGCCACACTGTCCCTATGTCATGTGCAACACTCATCTACTTACTTCTTCCAGCTTTGTATCATCTACAGATTGGGTGAGTGCATTATCATCTGTTTTTACCAGATCATCTAGTCCAATTCCTCCTCAAATAGGAATTTTCTTTATGATATATTTAAGAAGTGGTTTTTTTAATTCAGTGCTTCTTAAACTTTTTCCACTTATGAACCCTTTTTGCCTGAGAAATTTTTATGTGACTCTGGATATATGTAGGCATCTAAAATATATATATATATAAAGCAATCATTTACTGATAATAAATCACAATTTTATGACCCTATATGGGGTTATGACTCACAATTTAAGAAACTTTAGTCTAATTATTCCTTGAAGACCTTAGTGAGCTCCTTTTGAGGGAAGGCCATTTTACTTTTGGATAACTAATTTTTATAAAGTATTTTCTCTATACTAAACCTAAATCTATACCTTTCCTTCATTATTCCTATTTCTGGTCTCTGGAGCATAACAATTCAAATCCCTCTTCTCTGTGATAGCCTTTCAGTCATAGCAATATAGATTTAGAAACAAGAAGGGTGTTAGATACCAATGAGTTTCTTTTTATATATAAAGAACCTGAGGTCAGAAGTTAGGTGACTTATTCAGGGTTGAACAGCTATTTCATGTCCGAGAAAAATTGAAACTCGGGTCTTTCTTCAAGTCCATTGCTCTATTCGCACTGCGATTTTGAGTCAAATACTTGAATTTAGCTGCCATTCCCCTGCTAAGTTTTCATTCTCCAGGATAAGCATCCCTAGTCCCCTTAGCTGATCCTGTTATGATATGATTTCAGTCCTTTTTACCATCTTGGCTGCCTTCCTTTGACCTCTTTCCAATGTATCCATGGCTTTCCTAGAAAAGTAAACACTATCCTTCTCCCTTTCTTTCCTTAGGAGATGATTTCAGAACACTATGGTGAGGACAGTGCCTCCTATGAAGTGGAGATAAAAAAGCTCATGGACCTGAGACAGGTAGGTGGCAGATTGGCCAGTTCCTTGGCAGACTATCATGGATAGAACATGTGCTTTACCTGTGAGGGTGAGGAACATGGGGAAGGAACTCAAGGGGAAGCAAGAGTGCTTGGAAGGAGTTGATTTGGAATCAGAATTACAGTTATCCCTGCCACATTTCAGAGTTTAGGGGCTCAGTGCCCTTACGATCTGGAAAATCTGTGTAACATTTTTTTGGTTCTTTCTTTGTACCAGAGAAGAAGCTTGAATTTTTTTTCCTTTTTCTTTTACATGGTATTTTGCAATTCCTTTTTCCAAAATTTGGGTTAAGTATTTAGTCATAGACTCTGTGTAGTCTGTAGCTTCCCTAAAACTCCTCCCCAAACCCTAAAATTTAATTTCTTATATCAACCTGTAATTTATTGAAACCACAATGGAGAAAGTCATGAAGTGGAAGGGATAATTGTACTTGGGTTCCAGTCTTGGCTTTGCCACTTATTGGTTGATTAGTCCTGGGCAGCTCACTTTGCTTCTATTCTTTTGGTTTGTTTGTTTGCTTGTTTGTTTGTTTTTGTTGTTGTTGTTGCTGAGGCAATTGGGGTTAAGTGACTTGCCCAGGGTCACACAGCTAGGAAGTGTTAAGTGTCTGAGACCAGATTTGAACTCAGGACCTCCTGACTTCAGGGCTGGTGCTCTATCTATTTCACCACCTAGCTGCCCCTCACCTTGCCTCTATTGATCACATTTTCCCTAGTAGACTAAATTGTCTCTCTAGCCCTGCCTAACTATAAGATTTTGTGATTCTTCATGTAATAATAATATTAGTACCTACTATGTGTTAGGCACTGGGCTATGCACTTAAATAGTAACAGCTAACATTTATATGATGCTTATTATGTGCTGGGAGAGCTGGGCCTGGAGTCAGAAAGTCTCATCTTCCTAAATTCAAATCTGGCCTCAGACACTAGCTGTGGGATTCTGGGCAAGGCACTTAATTCCAACTGCCTCATAAAAAAAAAAGAAAAAGGAAGAAGGCAGTGTCTGACCATCAAATGGAACTTGGATGTGTGACTGGGGAGATGAACGGGCAGTGGGTGAGTGAGAGCTGATCCCGGAGGACTATTCCCTGCTAGTTTATCTTTCCCTCCTTCCTGGGCATAATACTAGGCAAGAAGTGACATTCCAACCTTCCATTGTACTGATGGGGACATAGAGGACTTGAAGGGAGAGATGATTTGTCCAGTCTCAGAACAAGTGAGTGCCATAGGCACATTTAGAAGTAACTCTCAATCCAGGTCTTTTTCCAGAAAGAAAGAAGAGGTAAGGTAGAATGAGCAGGATTTGGGCAGTATCATGGGTATATACTACAGGGGATAGAACTCCAAACCTGGAGTCAAATCCAGCCTCGAATATTTACTTTTCGTGACATGGGGCAAATCACATAAAACTCTGCTTACCTCAGTTTCCCCAACTGTAAATTAGGGATAATAATAGCACCTACTTCCTAGGATTATTTTGAGGATCAAATAAGAGAAGGTCAAATAAGATCCTTCTTTAATCCTAACTTTTCCCACTTACTGTCAATTGTAAAGCACTTAGTATTGTACTAGCACATAATAAATACTCCATAAGTGTTAATTGTTTTTGTTATTGTTATTATTATCCTTGTCTCCCTGTCAGAGTGGTGACTCCCTGGGGACAAATAAGGTTTATATTTTTTAATTCACTGGACCTCAAATTGTCATTTTTACTGGTACCAGAACTTTTCTCTAGTCTATAGAAAATAGGATGGGATTTGGAGCCTGTATCTCAGTATTCTCATTTGCAAAATGAGACTGTGTGCAAAATGATCTCTGGTGGTTTTTTAAGCTCTTTCCAAAGAGCAGAATTGGGAATCAAGAGACTCAGATTCAAGAACTCAGGTCTTCTTCAGGGCTATCTACTGCCCCAATACTCCCTTCCTTGAATCAGGAGGCAGGGGCCACGTGTTCTTTTCTAGGCTAGGGATTTCTTGGTGTGGCTGGTTTGGAATGATGAAGTCCATGTTCTAATACCTGTCATTGTCTCAGTGTACAATCTTGGGTGAGTTGGTTCCCCCAGTTTCTTAGTCTTAAATTGGGATGATAACTCCTGCTTTGCAGAGTTCTGGTGAGTTGTTGTGAAGCTTAGGTGATAGAATAAATATAAAAGGACCCTGAAAATAACAAAATATGAAAAACACAAGCAGGCTTGTTTATTGTATAAGTGAAAAACCTATTCCTTGCCAAATAAGGCGAGGTACCAACGTTTACCGATCTATAACAGGATTGTCCCCTTCTAGGAATAACCCATGTTTTGATAATCTTTAGTTTGGTTTTTAAACAGTGGAAAGCATGCTTAATTTGGAGTCAGTTTTACAGGAGAGTAGGGGATCACTCTGGGAGGGCATCCTGGAGGAGACCACCTGGTTTTGGATGGGAGCATAAATTCCCCATGCTTTTTTTCCTGATCCACTGTGGAAAGAACCTATCCCGGTGATGAATGTTGTCCATTGACTCCAGGGAATAAGATTGGATTGACCCTGACCTCTTTCCTCCTAACTTTTCCCCTTACTGTCAAGAGCATCCTCATCCTCCTGTTCACCCAGGCTTTCATCTTCAACTTCTCACTCTCTCACAACCCCACCACCATATCCAATCCCTTTCCAGGTCCAATCAATTGTGTTTCCCAATGTCTTTTTCTCTTTCTTTCCTCTGACACTTCCCCATCCTAATTCAGGCTCTCAACACCTTATTGGACTGTCAGGGTAAGCTGCTAGTTGATCTCTGTGCCCCAAGTCTCTTCCCATTCCAATCCAAATGTCCTTCCTAAAGTTCGGATCTGACCGTGTCACACACACCACCCAAATTCAGTCAACTCCTTTTGTCTCCAAGATCAAATGACCAAAGATGAAAACTTTTGTTTGACTTTTAAAGCCTTCCATAAGCCAACTCCTTCTAACCTTTCCAGTCTTCTTATGCTTTACCCCTCCTATTGTATCATCCAATGATGCTGGACTTTATCTCCTTTCTCTTCCATGCCTGGAATCTTCCTCCTTCTTACCTCCACTGTCTGCCATATCTAAAATATTCTCCCTCCTTACCTCCTCTCCTGTCTTCCCTGACTTCCTGGAGTCTTAATTAAAAATCTCACTTTTTGTAAGAGCCTTTCCTGATCCCCCTTAATACTAGTGCCTTCCCTCTGAGATTATCTCCAGTTGATCCTCCCTATCTAACTTGTTTGTAGGTAATTATTTACATGGTGTCTCCATAAGACATGTAAGCTTTATTAGGGCAGAGACTGTTTTCACCTTTCTTTGTTTGCCCAATACTTAGTCCCACTTTCTGTCACTTAGTAAGCACTGAATAAATGTTTGTTGAATTCACTGTCTTGGTTCTCTCTACTACAGGCCATTCGAACCCCTAGCAGGAACGAGGCCGGTTTGGACCTCCTCATGGAATACTATAACCAGCTCTATTTCCTGGACATTCGCTTCTTTTCTCCCAGTAGAAACCTTGGAGTCTTCTTCCACTGGTGAGTGAGGGGTGGGCTACAGTTTTCTTCCTCAGAGATATAGAAAATGACTTGGGACACAAGCCATGGCGGCTGCCCTTAATTCTGATGTGCAAGTGTGAAAAACCTTCCCAAGCTTAACTATGGCCCCCTTTCCTCCCCTTTTCCATTTTTTTGAAGTCTGGCCACATGTGCAATAACCATCTTAAGTGGAAAGGCCACCTTGAAATATAATGATGAGAAACTCCCTTTTTTTTAGAGGCAGTCAGAGGTAAGTGACTTGCCCAGGACCACACAGCTTGGACGTGTCTGAGACCACATCTGAACCTGGGTCTTCTTGACTCCAGGGCCAGTGCTCTCTCTGCTGCACCACCCAGCTGCCCCTTCAGTTCCATGTCACTAGAGGTGTTTGATCAGAGACTGGGCAGTAAAAAATAGAACTATAGAGAGGATTTCTCTTCATATGGGATTTGGGCTAGATTTGTTCCAAAGTGGAATGGGTAGCTCCAGGAAGTAGCCTTGACCATTGATTAAGTTCTCAGAGAGGGTATGATCTGCAATTATTGAGGAAACGACAAAATTCTGGATCAGGGAAGGCTTGAAGGAAAATATTTCATAGAATCACAGAATTTTCAGAACATTCGTGTCTTAGAAGGATTTACCAAAATGTGAAATTATAGAATCTTAAACTATTGAAATCCCAGAATGGAAAGAAACCTCATAGGGTATCTATCTGTTTTTCTTCTCTCCCTGGAGCAGCAATCCCTTCTAAAGCATCTCCTGGAGATGGATAAAAAATCATTTATCTTTTCTTCTGTGTGAATCTTTTCCCAATCAGACTAGGGCTCTCTGAGGACAGGGATTATGCTTTATCTCCTTCCTCCTGCCTTCTTCACCCACTCTGTACTCTGGTTGGTGTGGGTCCACATGGTTTCACCCATAAAGGGATGGCTGAACTAGTAGTTCTGTGAATGGGGCACATGTATTGAGTGGAAAACTTCCCAGATTGGCTCAAAGACTTCCATTTTTCTTTCTTTCTTTCTTTCTGCAGGTATGACTCCCTCACTGGAGTCCCCTCCCACCAGAGGACCCTGGCCTTTGAGAAGGGGAGTATCCTTTTTAACATTGGTGCCCTTTATACCCAGATTGGGGCCCGGCAGGACAGGGGAACCAGGACAGGCATTGACAGTGCCATTGAGGCCTTCCAGAGAGCAGCAGGTATGTCTCCTGACCCTCTGGAGATGGGATGGCCACCTGTGGGCAAGAGAATCATTTGTTACTGGAGCTTCTTAGGAACAAGCCATATATCTAAATAGGAGAGGGCCTGATTCACATATGATGTGCATGTAATTTTGTTTTGATTTTTGTAATAAAGATTAAGCCAGAGAGAGGGGGAGACATGCCCCTGACATTACTGGCTTTGGGGTAGGCAGAGTTATAATTAAAACAGAAACTCTCTCTATGGATGAGCCAGTGTGTAAAGATAATAAATTCAGGTGGGATTGTCTCTGGGCAGTAAATAAGCTATATAATGCTATATTGGAGTAGAGTATGGGCAGAGGGAAAGGAATTAGTCATATTTTGATCTGCCTGGATTACAGATGAAACTAGGGAAAAAATAAAAGAATTCCAGTGACCTTGTGACACAGGGCCATTATACTCCAGTGCTTGAAGTATAGCCCAAAGCCTGAGACTCTTCCAATTGGCTTGCAACCCAAGATACACAGGCCTGAACTGGGCAGAATTTGCCACCCTGCTCACCAGATTATAGAGCACCTGCTGTGCCAGGAGGTCTCACTTTGATCTCTTCGCCTCCCTTCTGTCAACATACTCTATTCTATAGAAGAGGCACTTTGCAGGGTACCACCTCAGAGGCTTGGGCTCTTCCAGATCTCATCTACTGCCCACAAACAGTTTTAGAGTGGCAGAGAATATTGCCCTCGTCAGGACTGACCCTACAGCTCAGTTGGTTGCCTTGCTTCCCCGTTGGGACTACAGCTGGCCCCATGGGTCGAGCAGGAATTTTGTGGGCCCTTGCCCGGACAGTGTTCTCTGATCCCACAGGTGCCTTTAACTACCTGAAGGAAAACTTCTCTAATGCTCCAAGCCTGGACATGAGTGTGGCCTCTCTCTCCATGTTGGTTCGGCTCATGACTGCTCAGGTCCAAGAGTGCGTCTTTGAGCAGCTTACCCTGTCTGGGACCCCTCGAGACCCTCTCTCCCAGATGAGACTTGCCCAGGAAGCAGCCCGGGTATGTCCCTCGCTCGACACTTACTTCCCTATCTCAAGCTGTGGATAGTGAGGGATTCCAGGATAGGCTGAGCCGGCGAGCCTCTGAGGGGAAGAGGAGATGGAACAAGAGCTACTATCCCCACTTATCTAAGCATCTAAATTTGAATCCCAGCACTGCCACTTCTTTTTTTCTCAACAGTATTTTAATTTTCCAAACATTTGTAAAGGTGTAGTTTTCAACATTCATTTCTGTAATATTTTGTGTTCCAAATTTTTTCTCCCTCTCTACTCTAGACAGCAAGCAATCCAATATAGGTTAAACATAGTTCTTCTAAACTTATTTCCATATTTGTCATGCTAGTACTGCCATTTCTTTTTTTAACAGTATTTTATTTTTCCAATTATTTGTAAAAATAGTTTTCAGCATTCATTTCTGTAAGATTTTGTTCCAAATTTTTTCTCCCTCTCTCCCCTATCTTCCCCTACCCTAGACAGCAAGCAATTTAATATAAGTTAAACATGTACAGTTCTTCTAAGCATATTTCCATATTTGTCATGTTAGCACTGCCATTTCTTACCCATGTTACTTTGGGCAAGTTCATTCTCTACTATAATGCTCAGTTTCCTCATCTATAAAATGAAATTGAGTGTTGGAAGGAAGGTCACATTTCTGTGAGCCAGAACTAAGGAAGAAGTACATTGTAGGCCTGGAGGAAATTGTGCATTGATGCATAAAAGCAAGAGATGGAATGGTAAGTGTGGGAGGCATTTATTAAGTACCTACTACATGCTAGGCACTGTGCTAAGTCCAGGAGATTAAAAAAAAAAAAAAGACAAAACAGAGCTGCTGTCCTCGGAGGCTCCTAGTCTAACAGAGGAAGACAATAAGCAAACAAGCCATAGATAAGTTAAATTCGAGATAAGCAGTGGAGCAAGGTCCTAGAATTCTGGGAGATTGGGAAAGCCTTCTAGCCTGTGGGATTCTAGCTGGGACTTAAAGGAAGCATGAGAAGCCAGAGTATTTCAGGAACAGGAAAGAGTCAGTGAGTATGCCCAGAGTCAAGACATAGAGCATTTTGTGCAAGGAAAAGTCAGGGACACCAGCGTCACTGAGTTACAGATTATGTGGTTCAGTATAAGGAGTAAAAAAAAAAAAATCTAGGAGGACGCCAGGGAATGAAGAGCTTTGAATGCCAAAAAGAAGGTTTTGTGTTTGATTCTGGAAATGATAGGGAGTCCCCGGAGGTTACTGAGTAGGAGGCCTGACTTACATTAAAATTATCTCTTCGGGAACTGAATGGAGGATAGACTGGGGTAGAGAAATTGTCACACGAACCACATTATGATGCACAATAATGCAGCAGCAGGATGGCAGTGCCACAGGAAGAATAGGGCACAGCTGGGAGATATTATGAAGGTAACTTTGATAAGACTTGGCAACAGATTGGACATTGGGGTAGGGTGAGAGAGAGTGAAAAATTGAAAAAGACATCCAAGTTAGGATCCTGGGGACCGGAAGGATGATGGTGTCCTTGACAATTGTAGGAAACTTTGGAGGGAAGCAGAATTTGGTGGGAAAAGATAATGAGATCAGTTTGGGCATGTTGAATTTAAGATGCCTGTGGGACATTCAATTTGAGAAGTCTTAAATGGCAGCAGATTTGAGTCTGGAGGCTAGGAGCTCTCTGAGAATCATTAGCATAGAAATGACAGTTGAAACCTTGGGAACAAATGAGATCACTAAGTGAAACAGTGTAGAAGGAGGAGAGAAGAGAGCCCAGGACTCAGTCCTGGGGGATACCTATCTAATGGGTGCATGAAGATCCAGCAAAGGAGAATTAGAAGGAACAGTCAGATGGGTAGGAAGGTAGCCAGGAAACCTAGAAAGAAGCAAAATTGAGAGAGAGGAAGGTATCAGGGAGAATGGGTTGATCAATAGTATTCAAGACTGAAGAGGCAGGAAGAATGGGACTGAGAGAAGGTCACTGGACTTGGGAATTCATTTTGTCAGTAATTTTAAAAAAAAGTGATGTAAGGTAATGCTGGGAAATTCAGTGGGAACCTGATTGTGGAGGACCTTAGAGGCCAGGGTGAGGAATATTTTAATTCTAGAAGTAATCAGGAGATATTTAAGGTTTTTCAGTAGGAACATGGAGTCAGAACTGTGCCTTAGGAAAATTCTTCTGATAACTATATCAGAGACAGATTGGAGACTGCAGGCAGGGAAGCTAGTTAGGGAGCTGTTATGGTAGTCTGGGAAAAGTGATAATGAGAACCTTAACAAAATTGGTGTCTAAATGGAAAGGAGAGAAAGAAATGGATGTGAGAGAGGTTGTGGAGGTAGAATCAATTAGACTCAGCAACTCGTTGAATGCGGGATAGAATGTGGGTAGGGCTGGAGGAAGAAAGACTCAAGGATGATTGATACTAGAAACTTGGGTGATTGGGAGGGTGGTGGTGTCCTGGTCACAAGTAAAGAGGAAGGGCAAGTTTAATGGAAAAATTGGTGATTTGTATTTTGGGACACACAGTAAAGATGTCCAGGAGGAAATTGATGATCTGCAATTGGAGTTGAAAATAGAAATAGGATAGGATATATAGATTTGGAAACCATTTGTAGAAATAATAATGGAAATTGATGAGATCACCAAGGAGGAAGAGAGTAGAGAGAGAAGAGTGTCTAGGATACAGCCCTTTTTTTGTACATATAGATTTAAGAGTAATGAACCAGCAAAGGAGACTGGGAAGAAGCCATTAAGCAAGTGGGAGGAGAACTAGGAGAGAAGGGTATCCTGGGAGCCAAGAGAAGAAAGAATGTCTAGAAATAAAAGGTGGTCGGCAGTGTCAGATTCTACAAAGAGGTCAAGATGGATGAGAACGAAAAAAGCCCACTGGTTTTAGTAATAAACAGATTAACAGTAAGCTTGGAAGGGACTTCTTTAGTTAAGTGGTAAGACTGGAAGTTGGATTGCAAAGGATTAAGAAGTGAGGGGAAAGTGAGGACATTGAGGAACAAATATAGATGATTCTAAGTGTTTGGCAGTAAAAAAAAAAAAAGGAAGAGAGAAATAGAAAAATAACCTGAGTGGTTGACCTGGTAGAGGGTGGGTTTTTTGAGGATAGAGGGCACTTGAGTATGTTTGTTGACCTAAGAGAAGGAGCCAAAACAAATTCAAAAAGAAGGTGAAAGGGAATGGTTGGAGGGACAAGTTCTTGGAAGACACAGGAGGGGATGGGATAAAGAACACAAATAGAAAGAACACCTTTTTGTCAGAGACTAGAGCAAAAGAGGGGAAAATGACTGAAGGTACAGAGGGGGCTTGAGTTGTAAAGTAGGAAGATTGAACTACTATATGATGATCAATTCTGATGGACATGGCTCTCTTCAATAATGAAATGTTTCAGACCAGTTCCAATTGTTCACTGAAGAAAGCCATATACACCCAGAGAGAGGGATGTGAAATGTGGACCACAACATAACATTTTCATGCTCTCTATTGATGTTTGCTTGCATTGTGTTTCCTTTCTCAGATTTTTTTTCTTGTAGATACGATTTTTCTTGCACAAAAATGATGTGTGGAAATATGTATACATATATTCGCTTTGTCAAGTATTTTAACATAATTAACATGTAGTGGATATCCTGCCATCTAGGGGAGGGGTGGGGACTAGGGGGGAAATTTGTAACGGAAAGCTTTGTAAGGGTCAATATTGAAGAATTACCCATACATATGTTTTGCAAGTAAAAAGTTTTAATAAAGAAAAAAAATTTAAAAAAGAAGGAAGATTGAGGAAGCTCACAACATAGCCTTGATTTTTTCATAGGCATGGTGACAATCATCTGTAGTGAGAGAATTAGAGAGCTGTAAAACTGAGAAAAAAGTTTAGAATAGCCAATGTGGGGAATGTGATCTAATGTCACTCAGGGAAAGCCAATGTCTCTACTGTTCTTACTGTAATTTTATTATCTAGAAGACATTCTTAGTCTTAAATCTTTTTGCTAATTGTTCCTCCTGAACCCTGATCATCAACACTGCCACTATTATTGATCAAGACCCAACCCAACTAATTTTCAAATTGTTTTTCCCAGTCATAAGCTATGCATTACATTACAAGTTACAGGTGTTATGGTGTCAAACGTGGCTAAGCTGCTCACAGTATTCTTAAGTGTGTATGGCAGAATCAGATTAAAATGTAATTAATAAGATAAATAAAAATATAGAACATAGATAATTTTAACACGGGGTTTTCTAAGTTAATATGCATCCTAGAGGGATCTTTACATAAGTTTAGCAATCCTATTTCTATTTAAATTTGACTTCACTGAGGTAGATCACAGCTATCCTCTGATAAGTGAATTATCAGATTGTCCCTGTGTGGATACCCTTCTAGACCTGGTGTTTCCTTAATTTATGGTTACTGTCCTCATTGGGGACTATTAGCAAATCAAGATTATCTGAAGGATTTTTAATTTTGTCAGTGTAGGGAGATCTTTACTTGGGAATCTCTGCATTAAATCAGATTACAATTGCTGACTCAATCAAGTCTACAGAGTTGCTTGAGGTCTCAAAGCCAGTAAGTTTCAAAGGTGAGATTTGAATCCAGGTCTTCTCTACTCCAAGCACAGTACTCTACTTGTTCTGTTTCTTGGTGAATCAAAGGGGATTTAATCTAAGCCATTGGCTTTGAGTACAAAAAGGGCACAAAAGTGCAAAAAAATAAATACAGTTTTCCCAAGAGTTAATCTCAGTCTTGGTATGCCAACAGGCCCTAATATAGACAATATTAAATAAACAATAACAAATGAAAAATCATGCAGTGGTAAGAGTATTGCTTTTGGAGTCAGAAGACTCTGGGACCCTAAAGAACGGAGAGATGTGTTGAAATCATAGGTCAGAGTGGGTTTCCTTCCCTGGAAGACTTCAAGCAAAGACTCCATGACTGGTTGTCGGGAATATTGCAGTGTGGGGGTTCTTTTCTAGCTAGGGATCGGACTAGATGGCCTCTGAGAAGCTTTGCAACTCTATTATAGCAGCATCTGTGGCCTGGGTTCAAATTCTGCTGTGCTCTTACTTAATGTCCTTGTGATACTGGTTAAGTCAATTTTTTTTGGCTGTAAGATGAAAGGGCTTGAACCAGTTTATAGATTCATAGATTTAGGACTAGGAGAGATTCTAGAGATCATCCAGCCTAACTACCTCATTTTATAGATGGGAAAACATGAGACTTGGAGAACTGATTTGTTTACTACGCTCATACAGGAGAGAATTGGGATTTGAAGCTCTTTTTCACTGTGTGATACTGCCTTGGACTTTGAAGGTCCCTTTTAACTGTAACTGTGGTGTCTTAGTGGGTGATGTCCATTCACATGGTACAGGCTATATTAAAGCAGCAGACTTAATTTTGAATACAGACCTGGGGGCTTAACTTCTAATTATTTCAAGAAGACTATCCAGGGTGAGGGCACATCGAGGGTTTCAGGAGACTTGAGTGATGGGAAGAGATTGATGACCAGTATCCCAATAATAGCTGGTATTCATATAGCTCTTTAATGTTTACAAAGTACTTTGCAGATATTTCATTTTGTCCTCATCACAACTCTGTAGGGTAAACACTATTATTATCTTCATTTTTGAAGATGAGAAATTGAGGTAAAGAAAGGTTTGCCCTCTTCTAAAGAAAGACTTGCTCAGAGTTACACACCTGACTCCAGGTCCAAAGCTGTGTCCATTGTACTGTCTCCAAACTTGGGAAGAGAGATGGAAGGACTCATGGGGTAGTTAGCTCTCTGGAGTGGGATGAGAGCAGGAAAGACCCTTTCCCCTCATCCCACAGAACGTGTGCAGGAACGATGGTGGTCAGGAACGGGCCAAGAAATAGCTGTAATATAGGGAGGGGGCTTTTCACAGCAGGTTTCAACATCAGAGCTCTTTGCCTCTCACTCCATCTCTCTCATCCTGTCCTTTTATCCATCTGTATCTTTATCTTGCTCTCTGTTCGCATGTCTTATTGTCTCTCCATTGCTCAAAAAACATAGCTC
This sequence comes from Myrmecobius fasciatus, assembly GCA_023553655.1. Lineage (NCBI taxonomy): Eukaryota > Metazoa > Chordata > Mammalia > Dasyuromorphia > Myrmecobiidae > Myrmecobius > Myrmecobius fasciatus. The sequence continues at coordinate 92,462 of JAJPUD010007285.1, forward strand.
TAGTTTTTTCATAGCTCGAGTCTCTTTGCCTCCACAGCTGGACCCTAGGATTGAGAACAGGATTGTGAGTGTGTGTGTGTGTGTGTGTGTGTGTGTGTGTGTGTACACATGCCTCCTGCTTGTGGGGATTTCGGACCTTTTTTCATGACAGAAAAGGCATTAGGACAGAGAAGGAGGGATAGATATTAGAAGTTAAAGAGAGAAAAGCATAGATGGCAGAGGGAAGAGGTGGAGGGATGAAGGAAGGGGCAGCCATTGTAAATGGAGGAAGGGATAGAGGAATGGGTGAGAGGATGGTCGGGATGATAGCTCCAATGGAGAATAAGACAGGAGCAAAGGTTCAGAAGATGATGGAGAGAGGGCGGAAGAACGTTGAGGAAAGTATATAGTTATGGAAGAGCCTGGGCTATGTGGAAGAAGAGGAAGAGAGGTGTGAAGAGATGGAAGTGATTGGAGAAATGAAGAGGCAGAAGGGACAGGAAAGTAGATAGAGAGGGGCAAAAAAAAAAGAAAAGGCAGAGAAGCATTGACGGAGCAGTGGAAGAGGAAGTGGGAGAATTTAGAGAGAGGAGAGTGGAGAAGGGGAAGGGAGAAGATTGAAGGGTATAATTAGAGTAGATGGAGCTGATGGGAGAGATTTGAAGAGAGAGGTGGGGATGAGTACATCAGCAGGAATTGAATGAGAGATAGAGAAGTAGGGAGATAGAGATGGGGGAGGAGAGGGAGGAAGCACGGGGCAGTGAGGGGGGCTGGGAGGTGCAGTGCTGCAGGTGGTTGGGGGTTGCACCTTCCCCGTGCTTTGATGGGCCACACTCAAGCTATGGCTGCTGGCAGGTGGAGGACGTGTACTCCCTTGTGTACCAGACCATGGTCCAGCCACCTGTCAGAGACTACGTGCCCTTCTCCTGGACCACCATGGTGAATGTCAAGGCCAAACACTTCCGAGGCCTGTCCCACTACTATGCTGCCATTGCCCTCTGTGATGGGCCCGGTGAGTAAACGCCTGCCCCATCTGGCCCTGGCCCCCTGGGCTTCCCTTCCCAGACCCCTCCCAGGCCCAGGGGGCAAGCTGTCCCTTTGTGTTGACCCTTGCCCTGGCTTGGAACTAGACATGGGAGCCCCCTCTGCCCAGCGCCTCTGACCTTCTCTGCTTGCTTTGACAAAGCCCCTGCCCCCTAGGGCTCCCTTCCTTTATTGACACGGTTATCTCTTCTTTTGACTCCTTTGGGGAAAATGCTGTTGCCTTTTTGGTGACACTGTCACCTCTGGGACAGTTTATTTGATGTGCAGACATGGGAGAGAATAGATGTAGAAGGGGGTCTCTCCCAGAGTCCAGGTCCCCAAGCAGAGGCCCCTGCCCTACTGGCTGTTGTGTGAATAGTGGGGAGGGGGAGTTTCAGCAAAGACATTGGCTAGCGGACTTGTTTCAGAAGAGTCTGCCAGATTTTTCCCTTTGTTGGATATGGATGGGGAAACCAAGGCTTGGAGTTGGAGTGGATTGTGGAGAGATGATGAAAAGTGGGAGGGCTGAGATGTCCTGTGTGACATGCACATGGCCTGCCCTTCCTCCGCCTCCCTACCTCCGTCTAATGAGGGGTTAGACAATCTCTCTTGTGTTGGGGACCCTTTGGCAGTATCATGAAGCTTGGATCCCTTCTCAGAATAATATTTTCAAATATATAAGATAAAATACATAGAATCACAAAGGAAACCAATTGTATTAAAATAAAAATGTGGTTTTTTTCATTCAAGTTCATGGACCCTCAGAGGGGAAAGTTGATGAACCCCAGATTAAGAAGCCCGACATTAAATAATCTTTGAAGCCCAGACCCTTCTTGTTTTAATCTATAATATAAGCTGAGTTCTAAATACTGAGGGCAGTATTTAGAGTACTCCCAGAGTAAACAGGGAGAGCTTCCTGGAGGAGGCGACTCAGAATCAGAGAAGACTTGTGTTCCTTTCTCTTGGGCAGAGTGGTGTGTCCTCCCAGGTCACGGATGGCACAACCATCTTCCCCTGTTCCTCTCTTGGCAGTTGTAGCAGACTCTGAGATTCCCAAATATGAGAAAGCTTTTCTCCAGTTCCACGTCACGGTGCCGGAGGGCCCTTCGCTGCCTGTTCTCCTTCAGGACTCAGAGGAGCGGAGAAAGCTCGGTAAAGGATCCAGCAGGGTTGGAGGAGAGGGCCCCAGGGGCCTCAGCCTGGGGAGGTCGGGGATGTGCCTCTGACACTTAGTGGCTGGACAAGGGTTTACAGTTTACTCAACTATAAAATGGGAATAATAGCATTTACTTCCCAGTGTTGTTGTGAGGATTAAATGAAATAATATTTGTAATAAAGCCTAGCATATCATTTAGCATGATTAATTATTAGTATTATTGTTATTATGGTCCTCTTTAGTGCAAAATATTATCATCCTAACACTAGTTCCTCCTGGCTGCTCTTGCAGACCTGGATATCTGGATCCTGTCTTTGGTTCTTCTCCCCAGTCCAGTTAGATCCTTCCCCCAGCTCAACCTCCAAGACACTGGAAGTGTTATCTGGCTGTTTCTGAGGGAATAATCCTGTCCTGACTCACTGAGTGGATAGTTCTCCTCCGGGCCCCTTTCTCACCAGGCCTCCCAGTCCTAGAAATTTTCCAGCCTGAACTCAGCAATCTTTGCTCAATTCCTACTTTGCTCAACTGCTTATAGACATTGCTGCCTCACCCCAGCCCTTCCCCTTTGTTGACAAAGTCACCACTCCCTCAGCTCAAGTCCTCCTTTGCCTAATTAATGCCATTGTTTACCCAGCAGAGATTAGAGCCCCATGTCCAGCTGGGAAGAGGCCTCCCACACAGGGCAAGATCTCCCTCCTCCCCTCAGCCATTCCCCTCTCATATACATGGCAGGGTATGTGATCAATGCAGATTTGAGGAGAAGGAAAGTGATCCCCACAGGGGAAGGATTCAGAGGGGCTTCACTGAGCTGGGCTTTGAAGAAATGGGAATTGGAGAAGTGGAAGAAAGAAGGAAGCCATTCACACCTGGAATTAGCATTGGCTGGAGAAGAAGGAGCTGGATTAAGTGACTGGGCCAGAGTCACACAGCAGTCAGTGGCTGAGGTCAGATTTGAACACGGGGAGAGAAGTGTTCCAGATTCCAGACCTAGAGCTCTGTCCATTGTGCATTAGAGCTGTCCAAATGCTGAATAAGTTGTCTTAGGAGGTAGTGAGTTTCCCCATCCCTGGAGATCTTCAAGAAGTTGGATGATTGATTAGAATGTTTTAATAATAAGCTCCTGCTCAGGAACAAGATGGACAAGAGACACTTTATAGTCCCTCAGATATTCAGTGATCTAGAAAATGAGTGGGTTGGATTAGATCTCTTAGGTGTTCCAGCTCAGAGAATATATGGCTTGAATGATGAAAAAAGCCCTCGACTTGGAATGTAGAGGCCTGGGTTTGAAATCTGCCTTAAATACGTACCTCTGAGAGCCTCACTTTCTTCGATTGTAAAATAGGGATTTCAAGATTGTAAAAAAATTTAGTAACAAACCATTTACCTCAAAGGGCAAGCACTATGTAATCCTTAAAGTGCTGTAGAAATGGGAGCTATTATCATCTCGTCAGAGTGTTATACTTGCCTTAAAAATAAGCAGGGGTAATTTTTTTGCATTATAATCATTCTGGCATGTGTCATATCTCCCCTATGAAAGAACAAATGAGTAAACATTTATTAAGTGCTTATAATAATAATAGTAATAAATAACGATAGCAGCTAGTATTTATGTATCACTTTGAGGCTAGCAATGTGTTTTTACAAATAGCTCTTTTTGTCCTCACAAAAACCTGGAAAGTAGGTGCCCATTTTATCCCCATTTTGCATATGGGGAAACTGAGGCAGACAGTGGTGAAGTGACTTGCCTAGAGTCATAGTTAGGAAGTGTCTGAGGCTGGATTAAGCCCAGTAGGTCCACTGAGCCACCTAGCTGCCTACTTCATGCTAGCCCTTATGCAAAAGACTGGGGAAACAAACTAGATTCTAAGTCCCATGAAGACAGGTTTATGGCTTATTTACATTTTTTTATCTCTCCTAGTTCTGAGCAACGTGCTCTGCAAACAGTAGGTGCTTAATTAAAAATTTTGAATCCATTTTGATTGCTAAAATTAGGTTTTTGTTACTAGTTCTGTGGTGTTGGGAGAGCCCCTTACCTCTCCAAACTTCAGTAGTTCTGTAGCATGAGGGGGTCAGTTGTCTCTAACTCCTCTGGGCTTCCCCAGCGAAGGCGCACCTGCGGAAGGCCATGATGAATCATGAGGAAGCCCTGCGTCTCCACGCGGTCTGCCGCATCCTTCGAAAGATGGACCTGCTTCAGGAGGTCGTGTCCCAGGCTCACAGATGCTCCCTGGCCAAGTACTCTGAGATCGACCATGAGGATGACTTCTTTGAGACTGCCGAAGCCCCTGAAGTCCACCGTGAGTGGGGATGCTGGAGTAGGGGGATGATGAGGGAGTGAGGAAAAGGAGAGAACTCTACCTGAATGGACAAAGGAGGAGAGAGGCAATGAGCCCTGTATCTCCTAACACCTGAGAAGTCTTATTGACCATTCCCTCCTACTGCAGATAAAGAAATTGACTTGTTAATAATTCATCTCTGATAAGTGATTTGAAGTTGGGAACCTGGGTGCTCTGTAATTATGGGTTGGGTCTCTGTCAAACAAGGAGCTTAGACATAAGGGGTGTCCGAAGTCCTTTCTAGCTCAAAATCTTGGATTCTTTTCTCAGTATAGAGGATGAGCAGAGGAGAAAAGGTCCAGCAAGGGCAAAGAAGCCATTTGCTAATATCACACAGGGAGTCAGTAGTCCCAGAGTCCAGAGAGCCTCATTTTCAGGAGCTTTTGCTCTTCACTTTCATCTTATTTTCACATGGAGGCAAAATAGAATTGCAGAGTATTTTTGCATGTACCTTATTAGTTCATTGACAACAGAGAATCTTATATTTTGTGATTTTTAAAGAATATAGACTATTATTAGCTTATAGACTATTAAGTCCTAGAGGGATCGTAGATCTACTTTATAGATGGGGAAACTGAGGTCCAGAAAAAGCAGGATTCTAATTGACCTGCTAATTCTGTATTTAGGTGGGTAAGTCCTCAACAAGAGTCTCCCTTTTCTTTGTCTTTGTTAATTGGGGAATGGGATGCTTTCTTCCCATTGGGTGTGTGGCCTTTAATTGGAGAAGAGTAAATCAGTGTGACCCAGAGAATCCAGGTTGTGGAGATAAGTAAAAGTAGATGATAGGCTAAAGAAAAGCCTTTTTCTTATTTCCTCTGGAGTGGTATTTCTGTCTGTGTATTTCTTGGGGGAGAGATTGTTGGTTAAGTGACAGATGGTGTGAAGAATCTTGGGGGAGAGGCCAGAAGGGAGTGTTTAATCTGTGAAGGCTTCCTGTGGGAGGTAAAAAAAAAGTGTGTTTCTCTTTATGTCACTTGATAGGAAAATGATGGATTAGGCCAGTTCTGGCTTTTCTCTTCGGGCCTCAATCTGACTAATTTTTGGTTTTTATATTTTCAGCCAAGACTCACCAGAAGCCAGAGATAAAGACGCCCAACTTCTCCCAGGTGAAGGTGACGGACATCTTCCATCGCTTGGTAGGTTCTCAAGGCTCTCCTTGGCACCTGGGCTTTCTGACCAGAGAACCCACTCCATTCCTTTCTTAGTAATAATAACCAGCATTTATGTGGTGCTTTTGAATATGCCTAAGCTCTTTACAAATATGATCTCATTGGATCCTCGGCAATCCTCAGAGGTGGATGCTATTATCTCCATTTTGCAAAAAGAAATGGAATGAGTTTATCTGGATCACACAACTAGTAAATATCTGGATTTGAATTCAGGCCCAGTTCTCTATCCACTATACCACCTACCTGCCCTTTTTCCTGGTGGTCTTGCTGCTACTAGAAGTGGATGGATGGAACCTTCTCCCTCTTTCATATCCCAAGGGGCACAGAGGGCACAGAACAAGCTGATGGCCAACTCTAGAATCCAGGACTTTCTTCCTCCAGTGCATTTCCATTTTTTTCTCTTTGACACTGGGGTTAAAAAGCTCTTTGAGTAGCTTTTTCCTCTTTTTTTTCCATCCATGCTCTCATTTCACCTTTAACCCTGTCTTCCACTTAATATTAATGTCTCTGAAGAGAGTAACCTTGTCTTATTCCATCAAAATAATTTGTATAAAAGAGAGTAACTTAAATTAGGAAACTGAAGCCCAGGAAAAGGAAGGAGATCACATAGTAAGTCACAGCTTCTGGAGAGATGAGAAAGGGGCAGGATTTTAGGTAGTAAGGAGCAATCTAAGCCAGCACTTCCGACTTCAAGTCCCCTGGGGTTCCTGTACAACATCCTGCTGCTGATTGCAAGGAATCCAACCCCAACAAGGCATTGGTAGAGAGATAGGGGAGCAGATGCACATGGCTGAGCCTCAGGCTGCTGTCTCCCAACAGGGGCCCCTGTCTGTGTTCTCTGCCAAGAACCAGTGGCGACTGAAGGGACCCATACACCTGACTCGAGGTGAAGGTGGCTTTGGATTCACTCTCAGGGGAGATTCTCCTGTTCTCATTGCAGCTGTAATCCCTGGAGGCCGGGCTGAGGTAAGTGAACCCCAAATTTCCAGGGGTCTGTCTCTGCTCTCAAAAACCCCCAGGGCTTAGAGGGAGATGGGAAGGGGAAGGTGCTTCAGTGCTGTTCAGTCACACTGAAGGGGTAAATATCCTGCCCTCTGGGGCTGAATGGGGAGACTTTGCTGTACTCCGAGAGACCCTTGAAGGTGATGGGGAAAATATGGCACCTGCCCTCAAGGCCTTGGCAGGAACATTGACGCCAGTGGCAACCTGTCCAGCTCAGCATCCCTTTATACCCAGAGATACTGGAATGTGCTGAGGAGGCTTCCTGGAGAAGACCAATTTGGAGCCAGTTCTGGCAGAAGGAGAGGGGGCAGGGAGTCTCTGACTTCTCAGGCCATTCCTAGCTAGAGGAAAGTGTCTATAGCATCTCCCTGCCTTCTACTGAAAATATATCCTCATGATTTTCCTGTTGAGACTGCCCAGCCTGGAACCTAAATTTTTATCTGTGTCCCGGCCAGGACCTGGCTCAGAGGAGGAGAGAGGTTCATGGAATCATGGAATCAAAGCCAGAAGGGACTTTTTAGAGGACCATTATTCCAACCCTCTCATTTCACAGAAGAGAAAACTGAAGCCCATGGAGATGAGGGGCTGTCTGGTGGTCACAAAGAGAGCATGAGGCAGAGGCAGGCTTGGAACCCAGAAATAGGGTTCTTTCCAGGAGAGCAGTCATTGTGAGGCAGAGTTGGCCTGGTCCAAGGGGACCACTGGTCCAGTTTCAGGGGCCCACTGATCTGGGGCTACTTCATGCCTCCTGCTGGAGTGCTGTTGAGTGAGATTTCTATAGTTGGATTCAGCCTTCCCAACATGTGCCTTCTATTCCAGTCACAATGGGGTTTTTGCCATCCTGCAAGAAATTAATTCCTGATCTTGACTCAAAATCATTCCTGTCACTAAGAAGCCCCTCCTGGCTTTCCCTATTTTTCTTTGCTGATCTGGAGCCATCCCACCTCCAGGAAGCCTTGACTAACCTCCTTAGTGTACAGTGATTTTTCCATCCTCCCAACCTGTAACCTCATTTTTAAAAAATTAGAGTGGCTTTTGTGTAGATGGAAAGGAATGGATGAAAGAGCCTTTAAGTGGAAGAGCTTTTATTTATTTTTGGTGGAGAGGCAATCAGAATCAAGAGACTTGTTCACTTACCCAGCTGCTAAGTTTCTGAAGCTAGATTTGAACTCAGGTTCTCCTGAGGGCCGACACTCCAGGCACTGTACCTACCACCTAGCCGTTGTGGCTAATACAGGAACCTTCTGCATGATTTGATATATATATATATAATAGGTATTATTGCCTTCTCATTGGATAGGGGATGATGCAGGGAGAGAAACTGGAACTGAAAATTAAATTAATTTTTTAAAAAGGGAGGGATTGTAAACTTCATCACATGGAAAGGTCCGATGTTAAGTCTGGGTTTGGGTCCTGGCTCTGACTTCTTCTGAGAGTATATCTTCAAAACCCTGTTCCTCTTTACCTCATAGGGTTGTTGTGGGAGAAAGTGTTTTGTAAACCTTAAAAGTATTGTAAGCATAGGAGTTATTCATGGTAGTCTATTGCAGGTTGACTTAAGGAGTCAGTGGGAGAGAGCTGGAGTTAGTCCCCAAGTCTCTTGACTCCCAAGCAGAGCTTTTCCTGCCCCACCACGGGAATACGGAGGGGTGAGGATTTGGCCCAAGTCCCTGCCTGGTCAGCAAAGCCAGGGCCACATCCCATGTTTGAACGTGCTGTTCCCAAACAGACTGAGATGACCCGGCTCCACAGAGGCTGGTGCTTTGCCTGAGCTTGGGGAACAATGCTGCCCTTTGCAGAGGGCTCCTCCCCAAGTGCCCGGAGGAAGCCAGCCCCTAGGCCAGGGCTTACTTTCCCCAGTGGCTCACCCCCTTGGCCCACTCTCTGCAGGCAGCTGGACTGAAGGAGGGTGATTACATTGTCTCTGTGAATGGGGAGCCCTGCAAGTGGGGGAAGCACTCGGAGGTGGTGGCCCTGCTGACCGATGTGGGAGAGGAAGGAGTGGCCATCCAGGTGGTCACTCCCCAGCGAGAGGAGCCGCTTGGTCCGGTAATTATAACCCCAGGACGGAAAGGGGGACTGGGGGGCCCAGAAGTCAGTGAGCTCTGCTCTGTGAGAGGACCTATAGTCAGTGATGCTTTCTAGCAGTCAGGGGAAAGGCAGAGCCTCGGGACCTCTCCGTTCTGGCCCCCTCCCCTTATTTAACAGGAGTAAACAGTTCCAGAGAGAAGATGCGATTTTTTTTTTCTTTTGGCTTGATATTCAGAGTTAGGTGACTTGCCCAGGGTCACCCAGCTAGTAAATGTCTCCCATCTTTGTGACTCCGGAGTCCTTGCTCTGTCACTGAGTCACCTCGCTTCCCCAGGGAGGCTTTCTTTGCTAACAGAATCACAGAGCTTCAAGTCAGCCTTTACTCCACACCTCACAAGTAGCCTTGGTTTGGAGCTCTTCTGCGGTGGAGAACTCAGGGTGTCCCAAAGTAGTGCATTCTGGTTTGGAATAAGCTGTAGTTGTTAGAAGCTGTCAAATTAAATTGAGCCAAAAACCGTCTCTCTGATTTTCACCCATTGCTCCTGGTTTTGACTTCTTCAATTAAACAGAATCTTTTTTAAGCCCATTAACTTTTTTATTTGTTATTTAGCATTTTTTAATAGTTTTGGGTAATTTTTTTTTGATTTAAGGATTATCTGTTGGTTTTAAATGACCATATATGGCTATCATTTACTATTTGGGTTTAAAAAATTTTTTTTAATTGCCTCCTTTGAAAAATTATCTTTGCAAAAAAAGTGATCTTTGCTAGGTCCTTGTCTCTGCATGTAAAGATTTGGAGGGTTGTCTTGGGGATGATAAGTGGGAGATGAGGAGGATGTATGGGGATGACTGTCTCACACCCATTCTCTGTCTGGGAGCAGGTGGAGAAGAAGGCGACCGCCTTATCCTCAGTTGGGCTCTTGCGCAGTGACAAGGAGAATGGTGGACAGGCTACCCTGCCTGGGCCTCTGCTTGGCTGGAACAAGAAGGCTAAGCGGGGCCAGGGCCTGAGGCGGCTCCAGCCTTTCTCCCCATCAGCAGACAACACACCGGCTTCCCGCTGAGGCCCCTGCCCTGGGACTTCTCCCTTCGCCTTCCCTCAGGGGCTGGTGACCAGAGACCAGAAGTATCCCTTGTCCTGGCTTGGGAACGTCGGAGAGGCAGCTAACTTCTGGCTAGCAGTGGGAATGGGGCCTGAGGATTCATGTCCCTGATCAGGCTCAGGCAGCCCCCACAGAACCTCAGGGCTGTTGTGGATAGCCCAAGCATCTTTTCCAGCCCCATTCTCCCAACAACTCACCTGGAAGTGTTGGAGACGGCAAGAGGTCCCAGGATCTCTTCCTCCAAACTTGTAAACTTTAAAGCACTAGAGAAATGAGCCCTGCTCTTATTATTCTCCTGAGACTTGGTGATAGTAGAGCAAAACTCGCACTTGTAGCCAACAGACCGGGATTCAGGTCCTGGCTTTGGCACTTGAGTAAGTCAGCCTCAGTTTCCCTAAGTGCTATAGAGATGGAAAGGGCTGGATTAGTGAAAGCGCTTATTTCTGTAGCATATTAGAATATTCAAAGCACTTTCCTGAGAAGGGAATCCTAGAATTATTATCTCTTTTTACAAAGAACAAAAACTGGGGTCAAGAAAGAAGTTACTTGCTCAAGCATCCATCCAGTAACAAAATCTGAGACTTAGGAACTTTGGTCTTCTGATTCCAAGTTCGGGGGCCGTGCTTCTGCCCTGAGATGCTCATCTCTGGGACAAGACAGGCCACAGTTATGGGGACTTCTCCCCTCCCCAAACTGCCATCCTCCTAAGGAGGAATAAGACTTCCTCCTCCTCCTCCTCCTCCCACAGGTTCAGCCTCACAGGCCCTGCCAAGATGAGAGATGGCAGGTCCCTTGTCCTTCTGGGTGTTTATTGAAGACCCAAAAGAAGGGTTTTAGTGAGCCTGGAGTTCTGTTCTGTAGTTTTGCAGGAGAGGAAACAGATCCAAGACAGGTGGCATGGTGAATCAGAGGCAGATGTGGAAGTAGGGCCCAGGTCTCCTGATGCCAGACCTGGTGTTCTGCCCACTTACATTAACAGAAAATTATGCCCAGTAAACTAGGGGAACGGCAGGACAGTGAAATGGACCTTGATTCTGGCAAGTCAACTCTCTTGGCTTTAGTTTCCCCCTCTGAGAAATGAGATTAGAATTCTTCATCTCCAAGGACCCAAGGAGTCTTGAGTTCTCAGGGGTAGAGCCTTCTCCCTTCAATCCATCTCTGCTCTATCCTACAAAACTTAGCTCAGGTACCTCCTCCAAGAAGCCTTCTGTAATCACCCATTTGAAGTGACATTCCCTCCTTGGATTTCAAAGTCCTTGACCCGGTCTCCATTACATGTCATTGTATCACACTTATTTCTGTAGAAGCAGTGTCCTTTCAGCTGAACTCCTGGAAGGCAGAGACCTGAGTAGCAGGCACTTAATAAATGTTTGAGTCAAATGGAATTTTTGTCTCTGTGGTTGTGGGGGAGGAAGGATCATGCTTCTTTTAATTTTTATTTTTTAATTAAAATTTTTTTTCTCAATGGTATTTTTTTCAAATACATGTAAAGATAGTTTTAAACAGTCATCTCTGTAAGATTTTGTATTTGAAATTTTTTTCTCTTCCTCTCTTACCTCCCTCTCCCCAAGACAGCAAGCAATCTGATATAGATTTTATATAGACAATCCTTTTAAACATATTTCCATATTTGCCGTTGTACAAGAAAAATCAGACCAAAAGGTAAAAACCTGTGAGAAAGAAAAAGCAAATGAATCAACAAAAAAAGGTAAAAATAGTATGCTTCGCTCCATTTTCAGTCTCCATAGTTCTCTCTGTGGTTGTGGATGGCATTTTCCATCCTCAATCTGTTGGAATTGTCTTGGACAAAATTCTTCTTATTAATCTCTGATAGAACAGGCCCGGATTGGATGAGAAGAGAAAAAAGATACAAGACACATCACCAGCTCGGAGAACCCAGGGACAAATTGGGGTGGAGGGAGACAGGGAAAGCCGGTCCATATCCCTGGGTCCATCTCAGGGGAGGAGCTTGGGATATCCCTCTTTTCCCCCAGGTTTTCTGCACATCTCAAAAGTATCTAAGTTTATTAAGTAGGGATAATGTAGAAGAGATTCCATTTCAGGTATGATTTGGAGTAGAAGGCCTCTGAGGTGCCTTCCACTAGTGTCTAAGATTCTGTGATTCTCAGCAGAGAGGGTTGGGTATCAGCCATCTCTGGATGCAGGGAGAGTGCAACCATTTTCAAGATAGCTTCTTGGTCCTAATTGGAGAGTACATTTCTGAGTTAGGGGACAGATGGAAGAGGAAGCTCTAAGAAGAATCCCTCTGGCCTACTATGACTTCCTTCCCTTCCAACCCCAAATCCAAATTTTCCTATCTTTCTCTCACTCCCCATAAATTCTGGGTTGACATTGGCAAGAATGGTTCTCATATTTTAAATTGGGATTGCCCAGATACTAGAAAAATGTTCTGAGATAGAATAAAAATGAAACTTGAGATCCTGATTCTCTCAGGTAATAAATTATTCCCTTGTTAAAGATTTCTCAAAGAAGAATTGAAAACTATTAAGTGTATGAAAGATTATTTCAAATCTAATCATTAAGAGAAAAATTAAAACAACTTTGAGATTTTAATTTATATATAATAAATTGGCAAAGATGACAAAAGGTAAAAATGTTCATGTTGGAGGGGTTGTGAAAAGATAGGAAGACTATTGATAGAGTTGTGAGCTTGTCACACCATTCTGGACAACAATTTGGAATTACACTAAAAAAGCAACTAAGATGGTTATATTTTTTAACCCAGAGATCTCTTGCTAGACATATACTTTAAAAGTAAATTTTGATATACATCAAAATATTTATAGCAAACCATTTTCTAATGTAAGGAACTGGGCAAAGCAAATAGCCACAAATTGGGGGAGGGTTAAATTAATTTTAATGGGCAAATGTAGTGGAATATCACAGCTCTAAGAAATTATGTCAGAGAAGCATCCAATGTCTTCAAGGTGAAGCAAATAGAACCAGGAAAATACTATGTGAAATAATTCCAACAATACAAGTGGAAACACCACCAAAAAAGTCATAATGACCAAGCCTGGCTCCAGTGAGGTAAAGAAGAATGAACCTCCATCCCTTCTGTGCAGAAGTGGAGGAGCATGGAATGGGCATGAAATACTGCCTATGAAGGTGGACTCGATTTATGTGTTGATAAGTGAACACTTTTTCCTCTTCTTTTTATGGATGCTCTCTGGAAAGGGAGGGAGGAATATTTTGGGAAACAGTATTAAAAATTGTGTAAAAAATACTTCTGATATCTCAAAGTTACAAAGAATCTTCCTCAAAAACAATTTTGAATAGTAGAGCAAGTATTTCCATCCTATTTAACAAATAAGTAGACTAAGGCTCAATGAGGTAAGGATATGCCCTAGTAAATACCTAAGGCAAGCACTTTCAATTGCCTTTCAATTAAATTAAACATTTATTGTACTTCTATTTTGTATATTGTGCTTTGTTATGGAAATACGAAGACTAAATGATCTCTTTCCCCAGGAAGTTTATAAATGAATATATGGGTTGTTACAAGAATTTTGTTGGGTTTTTTTTCTCCCTTATGGGTAGGGAATAGGAGAAAAAAATCAATTTTTATTCAATAAAAATACAATTTAATATTATTTTAAAGCAACCTTGTTTCACCCCGATCTTACTGGGAATTGTTCTAGTTTATTCCCATTACATATGATGCTTGCTGATGGTTTTACAAAGATGCTACTGATCATTTTAAGGAAAACTGCATTTATTGCTTTACTCTAGTGTTTTTAATAGGAATGGATGTTGGATTTTGTCAAATGCTTTTTCTGCATCTGTTGAGATTTATGCGATTTGTTAGTTTGGTTATTGATATAATCAATTATGCTAATAGTTTTCCTGGCATTGAACCAGCCCTGCATTCCTGGTATAAATTCTACTTGATCTTGGTGTATTATCCTGGTGATAACTTGCTGTAATCTCTTTGCTAATATTTTATTTAAGATTTTTGCATCAGTATTCATTAGGGAAATTGTCTATAATTTTCTTTCTCTGTTTTGACCCTACCTTGTTAGTATCACCACTATTATCTATTATTCATATTAATAATATTCATAATAATATAAAAGGAATTTAGTAGGATTCCTTCTTTCCCTATTTTTCCAAACAATTTGGAAGTCCAAAAAGTTTGCATAGTATTGAAATTTATTGTTCTTTAAATGTTTGGTAGAATTCACGTGTAAATTCATCTTGCCCTGGAGATTTTTTCTTAGGGAGTTGATTAATAGCTTGTTCAATTTCTTTTTCTAAAATGTTACTATTTAAGTAATTTATTTCCTCTTCTGTTAATCTGGGCAATCTATATTGCCCAGATTATCCCTGATTCACTCAGATTATCAGATTTATTGGCATACAGTTGGGCAAAATAGCTCCTAATTATTGCTCTAATTTTCTCTTCCATTGGTGAAAGTTGACTTTTAATTTTTGATATTAACAATTTTATTTTCCTCTTCCTTTTTCTAAACAAATTAACTAAAGGTTTATCTTGTTCGTTTTTCATAAAGCCAACTTTTAGTTTTGTTTATTAATTCAATAGTTTTAATACTTTAAATTTTATTAATCTCACCTTTTATTTTCAGAATTTCAAATTTCAAAATTCAAAATTGGGTTTTAAGTTTGTTCTTTTTCTATTTTTTTAGTTGTGTGGCCAATTCATTGATTTTCTCTTTCTCTATTTTATGCAAGTAAGCATCTAGAGATATAAAATTTCCCCTAACAACTGCTTTGGCTGCATCCCATAAATTTTGGTATGTTGTCTCATTATACAATTTAATATTTTGAATCAATTTTTGTTCATTAAAAATAAAATTTAATTTTTCAAAAATAAATTAGTAAGTGGGTAAATTAAGTATAATTCTTTGGTTTCAAAGTGAGTTCCAGAAGGAGAAAGTCATTTGCCTGAGCTCACATGGCATATCATTTCACTGTGGTGTTTTCCTTTTCCACTTCTCTGTCTCTGTCTCTGTCTGACTTTCTGTCTCTCTTTACAAAGCAGTGGGGGCTTATCCAAAGTCATACCGTTAGTAAGTGTTTAATCTCTAAGGCTGCATTTTTTTTTTTTTTTTTGCTTTTTGCTAAGGCAATTGGGGTTAAGTGACTTGCCCAGGGTCACACAGCTAGGAAGTGTCTGAGATCAGATTTGAACTCAGGTCCTCCTGACTTCAGGGCTGGTGCTGTATCCACTGCGCCACCTAGCTGCTCCATTATTATTTTATTTTTATTTTTTATTTTTTTTTTTTGCTTTTTGCTGAGGTAATTGGGGTTAAGTGACTTGCCCAGGGTCACACAGCTAGGGAATGTTAAGTGTCTGAGACCATATTTGAACTCAGATCCTCCTGACTTCAGGGCTGGTGCTCTATCCACTGCGCCACCTAGCTGCCCCCTAAGGCTGCATTTGAACTCAGCTCCTCCTCTGTCCAGGGCCAATGCTCCATCAGCTACTCTACCACTTTTCCATCTCTTCTTTAGTGGTCGGGGGTATCCCTCCTTTTCATCGAGGAGCAAAAAGAGTAAAACAGGATAACTGGGAGAAGTTCCTGAAGCCCACCAGAGGATCACATCAGTGTAATTATAGCATTCTGTGCATGCCCAGGGCTGAAAGCAGTCCCATTGAGAAAACAGGACTTGCTTAGCAAAGAAGGCTCCTTGGAGGAGGAGGAGGAAGGGAGAAAGAGAAGGAATGGAGCCTTTGGGATTAGGGCTCTCAGAGAAGAAAAACAAATTAAATTCAGAGTCCTTGAGGCAGGGGCTAGGCCACCTATTTTGGCCTTCTGCAGCCTCCTCCCACATTCCCTTTGAACCTTTTGCTAGCACAATGGAAAGTCCTGAAACTTTTGTCCTTCATATTGAGAGATGAGGAGGGCCAGGTGGTAGGCCCTGTCCTAAAATGTGTGTGCCCAAAGAGCAGTTCACTCTACAATTATGAAGTGAATGACAATAGTTAGCATTCAGACAATGCTGTAAGGTGGTTTTTAAAAATTTATTTTATTTTTAAGTTCTAAAGTAAAACAAGCATTTCTATAATATAATATAATAAAAAGATGATTGCACATAAAACTACAAATTTACATATAGCTTGCTATTCCTTGTAAATATACAACAAAGTTATTGTGAAAATTTCTCATTTCTTTTCTTTTTTATTCCCTCCTCTTCCCCCTGCTCTAGCTTTACAAGTATGATTGCATTTTATCCTGACAGCATCTGGGGAGATTAGTACTATTATTTGAGGTTAGATGACTCCCCCAGGGTCACACAGCTAGAAAGACTATGTTCACCAGCAAGGAACACCACTTGCAATTCGGGCAGCGTGCAGTGCAGAGGCTGTTAGAGGAACCCAGCCTGTCCACAGTCAGAACACTGGAAGTACCTGAAAGAAGCTCCCAGTGACCCTGGATGCAAGGATCAGGCAGTGAGGGCCACAGGTTCCAAAGCTTCCAGGACATCCTCTTTCCCTCAGTTACCATAATTTTCTTTGATTTCTGGTGACCCAGGTTGAGTTCAGGCAGGATGAAGAGAGAGAGAAAGACACAGCTGGACCAACAGCTTTTCTTGCCAAACAACTTCACACAATCCTTAATGTCAGATCTGAATATCCACAATTCCCCTACTTCTTCTCCTCTCCTAAGAGCTTGACCTGGTTTGGTGTCTCCTAAGGAATAATAATTAACATAGTTTTTAAATTTGCAGAGGACTTGACATAATGCCATCTCATTTACTCCTCACAATATCACTGGGAAGTAGATGCTATTGTTATCTCTGTTTTACAGTTGGGGAAACTGAGGCAGCAAAAGGTTAAGTGTTTTAGCCAGGATCACTTAGCTAGTGTCTGATAGAGTATCTTCCTGACTTCAGCTCTAGCACTCTCAGCATCTGTCCCACCTGAGCACCCAGGCCTTGCTCCCATAGTCACTCTCATAGTCTCCATCCCAGGGGACTGGCTTTGACATCTGCCTAATACTGGGAAAGAGATGAACTTTGTGGGGAGAAAGAGAAAGGCTTGTTGGGTTAGAGCCCTGGCTGGGAAATAAGCTCAACCAATTAGTGAGTTACTACATCACTTCTGTTTTCAAATCCCTAGTAATTGGCAGGCAGGTTTGGCTCCCTGCTCACACAGAT
>JAJPUD010007286.1:0-10000 GCA_023553655.1 Myrmecobius fasciatus
CAAAAACAAACAAACAAGCAAAACACTTTCTATGAAAATGATCATACAGATAGACATATACATACATGTATATAGGGACTGGACCTCTGGTTTCATTAGTCACTCTCAGATGGGGAAAGTCCATCTGCTCATGCAACTCAGCACATTCCCTGCAGCTTAAGAGTCTTACAGAATGGCCTAGCCTAGTTTCTTAAATTGTGGGTCATGACCCCTTATCTTGTAGCTGAAAGTGGAGGTTTTGAAATTATCATTTATTGTCAGTAAATGTTTGGTGCATATTTTATATCATATATATCTATAAACCTGAATCATGTGAAGATTTCTTGGGCAAAAAGGGGTCATGAGTGGCAAAAGTTAAAAAGTCCTGGCCTAGAGCACTGTCAGTATAAGCCAGAGATGATAATTGAATGCAAATATTCTTGTTTCCAAAGCAAGTTCCCTATCTACTGCTTCTTACATATAGGTTATTAAAATTTTAGCATAGAAAATTTATTTTAGGAGAAAACCAAAAGAACTCATTAGTAATGCATAAAGTACTTAATTGAGCTTGCTCTAGATTTAATTCCAAAGGGAAATATATGTATGTATATTTACTTCTATTATACACATACACAAATAGTGCTATATTATATTTTTGGTCTGGACCTATAATTTCACTGGTACAGGAAATTCCCAGTGAAGTTACTTACTCTATCAATTCAAGTCCGTATTTGATCTGCAAATAAACAATTTTTCTATTACTTTTAGAATTTAAGCGATTTATTTAGGGTTATTTAATCCTGAAAAAAGCCAGTATGTGCCTGTGTTGTTACTCAAACTCAGGTATTTCTATCTCTGCCCACAAAAACAGAATGACCTCCTCATCCCTATTGTGCATACTCAGTACTGTCCAATGGATAGAACACTGAATTAGAGGGATATGGGGAGTAATCTTAGTTCTGGAACTAACTTGCTGTGTGAATTGGAACAAGTCACTTGCCTATAAAGTACCTTACAGTTTAAGGCCCACCAATACCAAAGCTACTTCAGTTCTGCTTTCAAAACTAGTCAGACTAGTGGCTTTGTATCATGGCAACATAATTAGGGGTGCATGGTTGTCCAGAACATCTAGTAACAGAATAGAAAGTCTGTCGGTTGGGAAAGATTGATGGAGGTAGGGAAGGAGTAAAAATATTTTTATAACAATAGTTTAAGAAAAATTATAGATCAAAAAGTGAAAGGAAAAAATAGGATAGAGAAAGAAAATGAAAGAAGACATAGAATAGAAAATAGGATAGAGAATTTAGGGCCTTGCAGAGTTTCCCCTACACACTTCTCATTGATTCTCAAGGAAATAAGGAAGTAATGCATTAAACAAGATTAACTGTGTGTGGATTCTAAGAAGCCCTGCTTTATAAACTCCTTAATAAGTAGTTTTAGTACTTGTTTGAACATTTCCAAAGAGAAGGAACTCATAACTTTTTAATGTAGTCCATTATATTTTTAATAAATCATACATAATAAATCAACCTAAAAATTTTTTATGTTGATCCCACATCTAACTCACTATAACTACAATGCATTGGTTCTACCTCTTCCTTTTATGATCCTCTAAGATGGTCTAATTATTAAGTTATTAGATTAATTATTATATTGTCTAATCTCTCTTCAACATACCTTACTTAGATTTCTCTTTCTTTTACTTTTATTCAACTATTCTTCACCATGCTCTTACATCTGTAGATTTGTGGATTTCAATGCTGTGAATCCCTTTTTGACACATACAGTGGTATTTCCTGCTTCTTTGAGATGCCCCCCCCTTTTTTAAACAAAATTATACTTTTAAGAAAAAAAACATTCTAGTCACTAGCCAACAAGTTTCAGTAACTCTTTGTCTAGTTGGAAAAGAAAAAAAAATAGTTGAAAAGGAAGGAATACATTTTTCATCTTAATCATAGGTCAATCTAAATCCAACAAAGAATATTTGGTACAGCATAATGGTATATATACTGAACTTTCAGGCAGAGGCTAATTTAACTCAATCTAATAAACCTTTATTCAGCACCTGCTATGTTCAGAGCACCCTGCCCAGTATCAAGAAAGAGATAAAATTTATATGAGATAATTTGAGTCCTAGTACTGTCACTTACTAGTTCTGTGGCTATGGGAATCATAGAACTTACAAGAACCTGTTTCCTCAACTGTTTGTTGGGAAAATTCTAGGACTTTTACTACTTACCTCATAAAAAAAATCATGAGGAATCAAATGAGATCATAGAAATGGAAGGACCTTGTAAGGATCTATATACATCTGTACTATTGTTTTTTAATGAAAAGTTTTCTTTTACCATTAAAAAAGAACAAAATAGAACATAGATATTGGTACCTCCCATCCTTTTTCTCTCCATTTTTTAGTTCTTCTTTCATTAATTTTCTAACATCCTTCCCCTGTAATCCCCCCTCATCTCTAGGAATCCTTCCCAGTATTCCCTGTCATTCAGTCATCTAAATTATATTATAATCATAGGAAGAATCTCTACACTATGGATCAGAACTCAGGGAAGTCCCAAGATGTTAATATCAGAATAGGCAAATTTGATTCACTGTGCTTCATTCTGTTTCTAGGACTATATACATAATATATACAAAATACATAGTAGTTTTTAGATGAATTTTATCTTTTCATAACATAAGTCCTGGAATTCAGAAGTTTATTGATCACCTAACTGATAAACACACAACACAGTCTAGGAACAGCATTTATTTTGTAGATAGCATTCTACTTCAGGAAAATGCAAAAAGAAGCAAACACATAAAAGAGAAAGTTTTATCTTCTCATGGGAAAAATATGAATCCAATGAAACACTAATACTTTGAGGACTTAATATAAACACCTAAATTCTACTTTATTAATTCTTTACATGACTGTTGGTTCCATTGAAGCTTGGAAATGTTTGCTGTCATATAAAATAAGTAGCTAGGTGGTTATGAATCTTATGATAAAATACATGATTGATCATTTATCTTTTTTTTTTCCAAAGTACCAAATTAGATGAGAAAATTGTAGTTACAATTACAGTCCTCTATTTGCTGGGGTATGCAAATTTTATTCTCTTGGACTTTATTATTCTTTACTGAAGTCCTTTATTCATCATGATATTGAAGTATGCCAGTAGAATACAAGTTCCCACAAGTGCTACCAATTTGGAGTATTCTAAAACTGTCCAGTTGTAAGGTCATATATCTGTTCTTAGAAAACTAGTCTGCCTAAGGTGGGAAAAAAACTCATCACCAAGTTAGCTTCAATGTGACGAATTTTAGTGTAGCAACTCTTTGAAGACTGGTCACTAAATTATAGGAGTCCCAACCATGTCAATGGAAGAATTACTAAAAACCAATTAAATTGTACATACTTTAGATGCCAAATTATGATATTCCTATTTTCCAGAATTGCCATTTCTATCCATTAGAGTGCAGTTCATATAGTCTCAACAATAGAATTTAGATAAAACGAAAACTAGATGTTTTGGTGTTATATGGGCAGAATGCAATGTATCTTTGTAACTACAAGTATTTATTATGTAGCTGGTAAAAAAAAAAAGAATTATTTAAATGAAGTACCTGGTGCATAGGAGATAGCCTATTGTGTCTTTTGAAAGATTATTTTGAGCCTGGATAACTTCTCTTCACCAGAACATTTTCAGTTATCATATATATTCAGGATCATATAGTATAGAATATTTTTATATAAAATACACTGAAAAGGCAGACATAATTGGTTCATAGGCATTTGAAATGGCACAGAAAATTTAAAGAATTGCATTACTTTACTTTCTCCATTAAAAAATGTCAAAAAATTAAACTTAAATGGTATGTAGATATAGAGTAAAGTTTAAGATAATAAGGAAGTCAATCAGTATGAATTTATTAAGCTCCTCTTATGTGCCAGGTACTGGTGGATATAAAAAAAGGTAAAAGACAGTTTTTGCTCTCAAGGAACTCAGTTTAACTGGAGTAATGACATGAAAACAACTATGTACCAAAAAAAGATATATATATATATATATATATGTGTGTGTGTGTGTGTGTGTGTGTGTGTGTGTGTGTGTGTGTGTGTGTGTGTGTATACACACACACTTATATACATATATATGATAAATTGGAGATAAGCAATGCAAGGGAAGGATTGGCATTAAGGATCATCAGGAAAGGTAGGGATTTAGCGGGAACTTGACAGAAGTCAGGAGGTGGAAATGATAAGGGAGAAAATTTTAGGCGTGGGAAGCAGACAGGGAAAATTTCCTATGACAGAAGGTAGATTGTTCCGTACAAAAACAACAGCAAAGAATCCATCGTCATTGTTTCATAGAGTACCAAGGGACAGAAGGGAAAGGGTAAAATGAAAAAAGATTGGAAGGGGTTGTCATGGGAATATTTTTTCCTTTGTCTTTCCGGAACTTTTCTATAATGTGGATAGGAACACTAAAATTCTATAGAGCTTTTGCTGTTTGATGTAAATGATTTTTTTCCAGGGGGAAAAAAAATTAATTGTACTTTTTTCCATCTGTTAAAAAAAAAAGGACTGGAAAGGAATCTGGGGGGGTTGGGGGGCAGATTGTTTAAAAAAAAAAAACTCCAACCAAGGATTTTATGTTTGATCCTGGAAAGATGGAGTTTATTGAGTTGGGGAAAAGGGAATGAGGTGTAAGGGTTAACACAGTCATATCTTCATTTTAAGCGATCATTTTGACAGCTGATTGGAGAATGGTCTGTAGTAAGAGAGACTTGAAGCAGAAAGACCCACCAATAGACTGTTGCAATAGTTTAAGTATAAAATGATGAGAGCCTGACACAGAGTGATGGCATTGTCATGTAAAATCAACAGAACTTGGAAATAGAGAGTAAGACAGAGTAAAGAGTCAGAGATGACAACTAGCTTGTGAGCCCGGGTAAATGAAGAATGGTCTCTCAAAAAAGGGAAATTCAGAAGGCATGAGTATTTGGGAGAAAAATAATGAGTTCAGTTTTGGACAAGTAGCTTTTAAAATGTCTTCATTTCAAGCTCTCCAATAGTCATTTGGAGATGTAAGACAGGAGGTTAAGAGAGAGGGCAAGACAGGAAAAATGGACCTGAGAATCATTTGCATAGAGATGATAATTGAATTGTTGAGAACTGATGAGATCACTAAGTAAATTAGCCTAAAGGAAGAAGAAAAAAGGGCCAAGGACAAAACCTGAAGGGACAACCAAGTTTTGTAGGTATGATCTTGATGAAGATCCCACAAAGGAGACTGAGAAGGTATATGTTAGACAAGTAGGACTTTTTTAGGAGAGAAGAATAGTGTCACAGAACCATAGAGTATCAAAGAGAAGATGGTGATTGCCAATGTCAAAGACTGAGGAGAAGTCAGATTGAAAAAAAAGATAAATAGATTTGACAATTAAGATCATTGTTATCAACTTTGGAGAGAGTAAGTTCAGTTGAATGATGAGGTTGGAAGCCATAATAGAGAGGGAGAAGAAAGGATATAAAGACATTAATTTAAAATGGCTTTTTTTTTTTGTGGTCCACATAAAGGACAAATATAGAAAAACAGCAATTTGGGACAAATGCAAGGAGAGGTGTTTTTTTTTTGTTTTTGTTTTTGTTTTTTTTTGAGGAACTCCTTGACAAAACTAACTTCTATACATGTTTAAGTGATCCCATACCATCTTTCCTCCTAAAGATTGTCTCCCTCTATTATCTCTACTCCCACTTCACTTGATCTTTGTCTACTGACTCTTTCCATATTGTCTACAGTCATGCCCATTTCTTCCCAGGTCACCTCTTCATGTGAGACAGTGTGAAGAAGTTGATATGGCAGATGGCATCTAGGTAATGTGAGACAAAAAAGGAGGAAAGAATAAGCTCTCATGAAATGACTTCAATTTTCCCAGTGAAATATGAGGCAGGATTCTCAAGCTGAAAAGATGGGAGAAAGGAGAAGCATGTTTTTTTTTGAGGAGGGATGACAAGTTTTGGAAAAGCTATTATCATGAGTGAGATAGTTGAGTTAATTAGGAAGGTGTAAATGAATTGCCTTATGACATGGAGGGTCCAGTTAAGATTGTGTAGATACATGTGCAGTGGACTTTGCAGCCTTGTGATATTCTTCAGCTTTGTTTGGCAGGATGTAAGAATGAGGACAGTGGAAGTGAAGGCAATAAAAGTTTGAGGTTTGGCAAGGCAAAATCAGTGGTGGGAGAAGAGGACTCTGTAGAGTTGAAATGACTTACCAAAACCAGATCTAAAACTATATTATAAAGCAGCGGTCATCAAAACCGTTTGGTACTGGCTAAGAAATAGAGCAGTCGATCAGTGGCACAGGATAGGTTATCAGGACAATCTAGGCAATAACCTTAATAATCTAGTGTTCGATAAACCCAAAGACCCCAGCTTTTGGGATAAATACTCACTATTCAGCAAAAACTGCTGGGAAAATTGGAAACTAGTGTGGAAGAAATTAGGGCTTGACCCATACCTAACACCACATACGAAGATAAGATCTAAATGGGTTCATGATCTAGATATAGAGGGACTTTGTAAGCAAGTTAGAGGAACGTAATATAGTTTATCTCTCAGACCTGTGGAGATGGAATAAATTTATGTCCAAAGAAGACCTGGAACTCCTAATTGAACATCAGATGGATAATTTTGATTATATTAAGTTAAAAAGTTTCTTGTACAAACAAAACAAATGCACACAAGATTAGGAGGGAAGCATCAAACTGGGAAATCATCTTTACATTCAATGGTTCTGATAAAGGCCTCATTTCTAAAATATATAGAGAATTGTCTCATATATATAAGAATTCAAGCCACTCTTCAATAGATAAGTGGTCAAGGGATATGAACAGACAATTTTCAGATGATGAAATTAAAACCATCTCTAGTCATATGAAAAGTTGCTCCAAATCACTATTGATCAGAGAAATGCAAATTAAGACAACTCTGAGGTACCACTACACACCTGTCAGATTGGCTAAAATGACAGGAAAAGATAACGATGAATGTTGGAGGGGATGTGGGAAAACTGGGACACTAATACATTGTTGGTGGAACTGTGAACGGATCCAACCATTCTGGAGAGCAATTTGGAGCTATGCTCAAAAAGTTGTCAAACTGTGCATACCCTTTGACCCAGCAGTGTTTCTACTGGGCCTATATCCCAAAGAGATCTTAAAGGAAGGAAAAGGACCCACATGTGCAAGAATGTTTGTGGCAGCCCTTTTTGTAGTGGCTAGAAACTGGAAACTGAGGGGATGCCCATCAATTAGAGAGTGGCTGAATAAATTATGGTATATGAATGTTATGGAATATTATTGCTCTGTAAGAAACGACCAGCAGGACGATTTCAGAGAGGCCTGGAGGGACTTGCATGAACTGATGCTGAGTGAAACGAGCAGAACCAGGAGATCATCATACACAGCAACAACAGTATTACATGATGATCAATTCTGATGGACATGGCTGTCTGCAACAAAGAATTGTCTCAAACCACTTCCAATTGTTCACTGAAGAAAACCATATACACCCAGAGAGAGGGAAATGAAATGTGGATCACAACGTAACATTTTCATGATCTCTATTGACATTTGCTTGCATTGTGTTGCCTTTCTCTGATTCTTTTTTTTTTCTTGTAGATAGGATTTTTCTTGCATAACTTCTCAAGCATTTCAACATTATTAACATGTAGTGGACTTCCTGCCATCTAGGGGAGGGGAGGGGACTGGGGGTAAAATTTATAATGGAAAGCTTTGTAAAGATCAGTGTTGGGAAACTACCCATATACATGTTATACAAATAAAAAGCTTTAATAAAAAAAAAAAGAAAAAAAAGAAATGACTTACCAAAGAGTCAGGATGGAGAAGGAAGGAGAGCATTAACTAGTTAGGAAATAGAGGAAATGTAGATCACAGAGAGGATGAAGAAAAAGATTTGCAGTTTCAAGGCTAAGGGAAAGGTGGGATGACAATAGATTGCAATCAGATTCATGAATAAGAAAGGGGAATGCATTTGTGGATATCGTGATCTAGGATATGATGGTTTTTGTATATAAATGAGGTGGGATCAAGAAGTGGGTCATGATAAATAAGGAACCGAGAAGTTTGATTATTTCAATACCTATATGTATATCAAACACTTAAAGTAAGAAGGCAAGAATTGGGAAGGAGAGAAGACTATGAACCATGCACTAAACTCACTGAGGATAAAAGGGGGAGTGTCTTGGAGGTTGGTAGACCAAAACTAAAAAATTCTGATTTGGTGGTAGATAAGAATTCCTCAAAGAAGGAAAGGAAACCTTTGAAGTTGTGATAAGAGGTAAGGAGTAGTCTGACTCCCCAACTTTGAGCAATGAGTAAGGGGGAATGAGTTACATTGCAATCAGTGCTGGAAAGGGTGGCCAAGAAAGGAGTCAGGTCTTGAAGAGAGCCCAAAATGTAAGAAATGGAAAAGGGAATGATTTAAATTGAAAGCAAATTTGTTTTCCATTAAGCAGGAATTTCAGAGAGCACAAAGGAACACTAGGGAGTTGAATTGAGGGAAATGGGAATAAAGGAATGTAGGGTGAATCACAAATCTGTGAATAATAATAAAAATAGTAATACCTAATTATATAGTGTTTAAAGGTTTACAAACCCAGTAATCTAGATAGTGCTAATATATCCCCATTTGAAAGATGAGGAAATCAAGATACAAAATGGTTAATGAATTGGCCAAGATCACACAGCTAGTAGGTTTTGCATGGGACTCAAATTCAATATAACACTAAAACTTGCCATAGTTTCTTTAATGTCCTGAGATTTTTCTACTACCCCATAATACTTAAAATTGCCAGATGGCCAAATGTAGACATACTCAGAAAAATCTTCTTTGAAACCTAGAGGAAAGGTAAACCATAGCAAGAACACTGTAAATCTACCCTACTCCCTTTCTCCTGACAGAATAAGAAGGGAAATAAATTAAATAACTTCTCAAAGTTTTTTCTAGTTGAATGACCCTAAGTTTAAAAGAAAATTTTTTAACCCAGTGTGTGATTTGATTTAATTTAAATTAATTTACAGGGAACTCCTAATTAAGCAACTCCCTTTACCAGTGCACACTGACACCTACTCTGCAACTTTTATAGTCTTAGAAAGCTGTCTTAGATACTTAGTTTGATATGTACTTGCCAATATATGGTAGAGGTAAGACTTAAAAGCAGGTCTTCTTGACTCCAAGAATGACTCTCCATCCATTCCATCCATTATGCCATGTTCCTAGATGAGGGTGAGGATAGGAGAGAAGTGAAGAAGACCCTCTCATCTTGGAGCAATTGTGACAATTAGGATTGTATAACAAGTGCATTCTTGTGGTTTCAAAGAAATGTGCTCATCATAAAAGGGTTCTCCAGGATGGAGTCATTCTTGTTCTCCTTCATTGAACACTAAATAATAGCAATTCATAAAGAAAAGTCATCCCCTTTATTCTGTCTTTTAATTAACCAACTATCCTAGGTGTTAGACTTACCTTCTCTCTAATACCCATGCTAAAATTTAACATTGTCACATAAGAAAAAGAAATTATGGTTGAGTGGTAAGGTCAGAAGTCACATTGCCAAGGTGTCGAGAAGTAAGTTGGATGTAAGAAAATTAAAACAATGAGTATAGGTGCTTCTAGGATGAAAATCTGGCTACATTTTTATACTGCAGTAAAGGAGCCAGTTGATAAAGAGTTTAAAGAAAAAATACAGAGTGATCAAGATCAGCTTAGCCAAATTTGGACAATCTCATCACTGACCATCAAGATATTTTTTTCTGATCATAGTAATTCATGAAAACATTATTTCTATGATCTTGTGATATTGCTGGAGGGGGGTTGGATCTATCTAGATTAAAGTAGGACCCATATTGATGAAATCCAAATCTTTGAAATACTGAATTCTAATAATAAGTATAATATTTTATACAGCTCATAAAATTTTGTTGCATACATGGGGAA
>JAJPUD010007286.1:15000-49767 GCA_023553655.1 Myrmecobius fasciatus
GAAGGCATGTATTTCCCAATTTTTTATTGCAGTTTTAAGTTTTAATAGCTAGACTTTTGGAAACAATCTGTATAAAATTGTTATTGTTATTGTTGTTGTTTGTCCTTTATTCTCAAAGAAGCCCATGACATCAGGGATGTGATACCATGACAAGCAAGTGAATTGGATTTAAGTGAGGGAGGGCTGGGCAGGATCAACTGCCTCACTTTCCCCTCCATAGCCATCTGGGTCCAGTGACAAGATGTAGATCAAAACGACTGGAGATGGTCCTGATTGAAATGGGAGATTTTGACTGGTAAATGGAAGACTTTTAAGCTAAGGTCTTCAATTTGACTGAGGCTGCACCCATTCAGTGATTAAAAATCAGATTTAAAGGGGCATCACAATCACACAATCAATGATATACAGGACACCATAGAGGGGCTAGTAAATGATTGGACATCTAGGATTTCCTTAATGATTTCAAAGAGTCAACTAACTGAATTTCAGAGTTCTAGCAAATATGAATCATGACCCAAAAGGCTCTCAACAGACTAGAAAAATATAATGAAGTAGAATGTAATGGTCAACTAAATCATTCAGTGGATAGAGTGCTTTACTTATAGTGACTAGTTACAGTGAATGAGTTCAAATCCAGCCTCAGAAGGAACAAACTGAGTGACTCTGGGCAGGTCTTTTGGATTGCCTCAATTTCCTTACCTGTAAATCAGGGTGATAATCATATCTACCTCCCAGGTAAGGATAAAAAAAATGAGATAATATTTTTAAGATATTTTGTAAGTTTTCAAGTGCTATAAACACTAGCAATTTTTTTAAAGTTATGCTTGATTTCCAAAAGTATAGAATGAAAAAAGCATGGCTGGCAACAGTAAATACATAAAACTTGGGGGACATTTTTTAGTATGTCAGGAATATAATATGGCAGCCTCAAAAGCTTATTCACACTTGAACTGCATTAATAAAAACGTAGTTTCCCGAAAAATAGAAATTTTATTCTGGGTATACCATGCTCCAGTCAGACAATCTGGAATGCAGTATTAAGCATGAGGAATGGCATTTACAAGAAGACATTATCAAAAAGGAGCACACTTAGAGAAGTCCATCCAGCATGACAAAGGGATTTGGAAACCATGTCATATCAACGATCAGTTAAAAGGATCTGGGAATGTTTAACATAGAGAAGAGCGATTTAGGAATGTTAGGATAGATGACTTCAGATATTTAAAGGGCTATTGTGGAGGAGAGGGGCTAAATTTTGCTGCTTGTTCTCTATGAATAGAACTAGGCTTAATGACAAGAAGTTACCTAGAGTATATGATATTAAGGGGAAAATTAAGGGGATATTAAGGGGTCTTTATCTTCTGGAAGGCTTCAAGTGAATATTGGATAACCCCGTGTCCAGGCTACCATGGAGGACATTCCAATTCAAGTGTAGGCTAAAACAGAATGCTGATGATAAATGTGGAAATATATATAGAAGAACTGCACATGTTTAACATTGAATTGCTTGCTGTTTAGGGGAGAGAGTGAGGGGAAGGGAGGGAGAAAAATTTGAAACACAAGGTTTTGCAAAGGTAAATGTTTGCATATATTTTGAAAATAAAAAACTGTTATTATAAATTCAAGGAAAAGAATAGGTAGCAAAATGAACATTCAAACCCAAGTCCTCTTTTCAGTAAATCAAGTCATCTTTCTACTATATAGCACTGTCTCCATTAATATTGATAATCATCTTTGTTTTCTTGGCTCAGCTGAACCATAGGGCTAAACACTAGACTCCCAAAGGTCACTGATTTTCCCCCAAATACAATGAATTTATTAGGGAGGAATTGGAATTAAAAAATATGACTAAAAATGGCCAAAGAAGTTTTTCATTTTTTTTAATCTGAAAAATAAAATGATCAGAATGATTTAAAAAAAATGATTAACAGCTTCTTGTTTACAGAATATATTAAAGTAGAAAGAGACTAGAAGTGAATAAATCAGTTAGAAAACTGTTGCAGTAATTCAGATGAGAATGAGAAGTAATGAGGGCCTGAAGAAGGCTAGTGATATGGGAAAAGGAAAGGAAAAACTGGAGTAGAGAGGAAGGAAAGAACAAATATGATTTGAAAGGTGATTGAATATGGGGACAAAGGAGAGGGAGTCCAAAATGATATTGAAACTTTGGGTAACTGGGAGAATTGTGGTGACAATAAATGAAATAATGAAGTCAGGAGGGACACAGGACGAGGAAGTGAGAAAGTTCAATTTTAAATGCACCCATTTTATTTCCAGTGTTTTTATTGCCATACATTTCTCTTTTAAATTGCACATTATTGCACCCCAGTATTCCAGCCACTTGAAATCTTTTTTGGATCCTGACTCTACAATATGTTAGCTTTCCATCCTGGCTTTGTATCATCTTTTATGACTTTTATACGCATGGCTTCTTATCCAAGCATTTGGAGGAAAAAAGTTTGAGATGCATATAAAAAGTAGGTTACTTATAAAGAGACATTCTCACTGTTTAAAGTGAGGCAAAAAGAAAACATTTCCAGCCTCATATACCAACACTATTATCCTATGTGGACTAGAACTTCCCTGAGCTTGATGTATTACAGTCCTTTTGGGTGTATGACTTTGTTTAAGTAGATACAGATCTAGAAAACAGCAATTATGTTGTAGCCTACCTGTTTCTTGACAACTCACTTCCAGAACCAGATTTTCTACATTCCTTATTGTCACTGTACCCAACAGCCCCTTTCCAGAGTTGTCAGGTGGGAGAGAAATAGTATTCTTTAACCTTTTTGACTGTGGGCGATGGATCATTATATCATGAATAAATATCGGTGTTCTTGTTTATTCATTAATGATCTGTCTTTAATTTCTTCTAGTTACAATTATAAGTTGTGTTCTCTTTCTCCCCAGATGATCATGAATATATTTATGTATTTACATGTTATTACCCTGAGTCCCCACTCTCTACCCCCAGAAGAATGTAAACTCCTCAGGAGCAAGGATTATTTTATTGAGTCTTTGTATTTTTAGCAACATAGTGCCTTGTATGTATTTTTTTTTTTTTGTACTGTACTTTTCACTTTATGTCCTGCTTCAATTTTTTCTTCTATAAAAAGAGTGGATTGAAGTCTGGACTCTTATGGCCCTTCCACCTTAAAATCTATAATTCCATGATTTTATCAGTGTAAGAAATTCTCAGTAAGGAATTTCCTTTGGCGATTTCTTTGCAATTAACAATCTTAGGGAGTTGTCTGTGATCCTGAGAAGTTAAATGAGTTAACAAAGGTTACATCATCATTATGTCAGAAGTAGAATTTGAATAGGGTCTTCCTGACTTCAAGGGGACAATTGTACAAAATAAGTATTTAATAAATGCTTGCTAAATTTGACTAGATTCACTAGTACTATATTAATTTGAGATTGTTTTTAAAATTTTTTCTTGTATGCTTTTTACCTCCCTATCTTGGTTAGGGATATCTCATGTCTTATGTTTTATTGAAATTCTCTTTCAACACCCACAGTAGTAATAAAATGCTACACAAATAGTATAACTTAACAAGTATAATTTATCTTGTTTAGTTCTCAGTAGGGCAATAATTCCTATGAAAATTAAAGTTCCATTACTCACTTTGAAGCATAGAAATGGAAATATTGGCAACATTCCATCTTTAAGGAAATTCATGTTACATTATACACAAAGATGACTGGGGAATTGGTTAGGTTTGGTAAGGTGCCAGATTCTTTAAAATAATGATTTATTAAGGTATATTTAGTGTTTTCACCTTATTTCGTTCTTTCAAAGAAGTAATATGACAAGTTGGTAAAAAAAAAACCAACCTTATAATCAGGAAGATCTTTATTCATGGGTTGCCTCAGATACTTGTTGACTAGATGACCTCTCACGCCTCAGACATACCTCCAAGTTCCTGAGCATCTAAAGGTCTGCATTGGTAGAGGGAATTGCCTGGTCTGGAGCTCCCTACGTCAGTAAAGTCATAATGTAAAACCATTGCTCTTCTATAATTCATTCGATGATTTTCTGTTGACCAGTGCTAATAATGCTCAGAGCTGTGAGATTTGCCAAACATTTCCCTTACCAAAAAACAAAAATAAAAATCTATAACATAGTGAGTGCAAGTCCTGTATTGTTAACTTCATTGTATAGATAAGGAAAAATTTTACCGATAGCTATATAACCAGTAGGGCAGGTAGATAGCATAATAGGTAGAGTGATGGGCTCAGAGTCAAGAAGACCTGATTTCTTGGCCTGAGACACTTATTACCTACGTGATCCTGAGCAACATTTCTCCCCATTTACTTTAGTTTCCTCATCTGTAAAATGAACTGGAGTAGAAAATGGCAAAGCATTCCAGTATCTTTGCCAGGAAAACTCCAAATAGAGTCACAAAGCATCAAGATAGGAATGAACAACAGAAAAACAATACATCTAGTAAGTGTTGAAGCTCAAATTTGAACCAAGTATTTTCCAACTGCCAAATTCTGTCTGATTTCCATCACTGCCTATACTCTGAGCAAAATATGCTCGAAGACTCTACCTGTATTTTATACTTTTTACTCATATCTTTTACTTTTCTTTATCCCCTCATATTCATATGCCATTGCAAACCTAAGAATGCCTGGATTTGCCATAACTCAATAACAGAGTCATCTTACTTTTGGCTTCTCCCCTATTTCTGCCACATTTTTAAAAATAAAGAACTAAGGGCAATCACATAGAGACACAAATAGAAAGTATAGAAGGAATAAGTCAGAATAACAATGGGGAAGAAAATGATTAAAAGTACTTGTCTGATTTCTCTCCAGAAGACTGTGTTATCCCCTCATTTGTAGTATAAAATTCAGAGAGTTTTTCCTGACATGTCAGTTTTTTTTCCCACCAATGTATCCAGCACACTTTGTATTTCTATACCCAGACTTTCTTTAGTTCTTGTCTTGACTGTATGACATTGTCATGTTTGCATAATGATATGCTTTCTATCAACTCATCTGTCTGCTTGAGTATTTTCTTGCAAATTGTTTACTATAACAAATAGCTAACTCCTTTCCATGAAAATGTTTTTATTTTGAGATTTTCAAAGCCTAAGAGCTTATCTCAAGATTTTACTTTATAGTATATTTCAGTATTGTTCTCAGAATATATGTACTTATTCATGGATGATATACTTCAAAACTGATTATTTAATCCAGGGCATCTTTGGATGGAATATTTCCAGAGACTTATTCTATTCTGCTTAAGATAATGATAAGTATATGCATTAATGCATTACAGAAATCATTTTAAACTATGTTTGACATAAACTTTCAGATATTAAATAGGCTCCACTCCCCATAATAGAACTTAACAAAAAAAATTATTATATGCCTGGATGATTCTACAACATATGTGAGCATCTATCATATTGTCATCAATAATACTTATTTTTCTCTGCTCAGTACTGCAGTTTCATTTACAGAGTCAACTAAATAATACATAATGTCCCTGAAGACCTACATTTGTTCTCAGATACTAATTCTTCCAGCCCATTCTGTTCTACTATGAAAGGCAATATTGCACATTTTTTCTTACTGGGAATGAGGAAGGCATATTAGGAAGTTGTATTAACTCTCATGGAAACATTAATGGATTCCATTAATAAGTTACTAACCAGTTCAGTATACTACCTGCTGTTCTCAAAGCAAATATTGTTTTTCACCCCAAACAGATTTTTTTTTCTTCTTAATGTATCTAACATAGGAGCAAAATTAGCCATCATATAGACAATTACATTAGGGCCAGATGTTAGTAACTAAACTGGTGGTTATATAGAAATATAACTCAATTTATGGAATTCTATACTTTTTCTTAATACCAGTCTTTTTATTCATTTAACTCATAGGTATGTGCATATTTCCCTGAATCCTTGGGGATATGTGTGTATGTGTATGTGTCTATATGTCTCTCTCTCTCTCTCTCTCTCTCTCTCTCTCTCTCTCTCTCTCTCTCTCTCTATATATATATATATATATATATATATATACACACATATATACAAACATACAAAGGTATGTGTATACCTATACATACATACTTTTGTGTGCATTAGGCGTTTTGTGCATATCAGTACTAATATGGACCAAGAAAGAGAATTATGGACTTTGCAGCATTTAAAGCTGCTCCCTGAAGGAGAGAAAATTACATATCCAGTATCAGCCCCATCTTTTTCACACATATACTGCTGCAGTGTTCTCACTGGAAGATTTCCCTATCCTTTATAAAAACAGACTCATACTATCTAAGCCTAGAACCTGTAATTGTGTAGGGTAGATCATACTCAACAAATTGTAGGTTGCCCAAAAGTAAACTAAGTCTGTGAAAAGCATGTTAACGACTATAAATATTAAGAATTAGACAACTGAGGTCATATCCCCTCTTCCTTTATCTACAAAGTGTGTCTACTTTTTAATGAGTGTTGTAAACAAAATTATTCCCTTGATGGTTGGTAGACAAATAAAAATTATTATTAAGGACCTAATCATAATGTTGGTTAGCATATATTGATTTTGATAGTAATTTTCTGGAAACTTTTTTATCATCTAAAATGAACATTTTATTCCAAATAGATGATGCATAAAAATATTATTTAGGAAAGTAAAGTTCAAATCTTATTTCATTCCAAATTCTGTTACTATGGAGGTCATGCACAGCTGTCACCCAATAGAGCAAACTGTAGCATCCATATTCACCTAGCATGGGTGTGTACATACATGTGTATACATACACACACACTCCTTTAATAGCTTTACCATTAGGCAAATCAATGTATCTGTTCTAGAATTCTTAGAGAGGTTCAGATTCATATAGCCTACAGTCAACTACAGAAACTTATAAGGCAAACACTTTGAAACCTTTCCTTTTTACTAATTTCTCATTTATTACCAAGGAGCATCTTTTTGCCTATGCTCTTGTCATTGCTATTTCACTGATGAAGAAAAAGCATTTATCTGGTGAATTTGGGCAATGTAAATGGCTAATCTGGAAGACACATAGAATCATAAGAAATCTGAGTTTTAAGGATATTTAGAAATCATCTAGCCAAGATTCTGAACTTGGCAGTCTGTTAACCTAGGTTGGGGGAGAAGAGACAGAGAGACAGAGATCAGAGAGAGAAAAAGAGAGAGATCTATGTTTATGTCTGTCTATGTCTATGTCTATGTCTCTATCTGTGTGTCTGTAAAGTTTACAGATCCTAGGTTAAGAATCCTGACTAGATGATCCACACTGTGTATACATATATTTATATATGTATGTTTGTATGTTATAAATATTATACACACATATGTATATATATATATATTTGATATTTCAATGTAATTTGTTTCCTTTGTAATCCTATGTATTTTATCTTTTGCTTTTAAAACTATTATTCTAAGAAGGATTCCATGGATTTCATGAGATTGACAAAAGGGTCCATGACACCAAAAAATATTAAGAATCTTTGGTCTGCTCTATGTAGGAAGATCAATTAGAGTAATAATAATTTACATTTATATATTAGTACATTCCTCATAAAAGCATCATTTGATAATGTAAATATAATTATTCCCATTTTACAGGTAAGTAAACTGAGGCTCTGAGGTGAAACCCTATGTCCAGGGTCTCAGCCAGTGAGAAACACTACTGAACAAGTATTTAATGATTAAACACATGTGTCCTTTAGTTTTAGTGCTCTTTTTACTCTGCTGTGCTGTCTCTGTTCTTAATGAGTAGTCATCAAATTCCTTTGATAATGGGGCAGTATGATCTTACAAGACATCCTAATTTTGATTACTACATGTTCTTATGCTTCAGTAGCACAAGCACCTGTAATTTTATTGCTGTGACCACTTCTTCCACTGATTCAGATTATAACCCATTAGTCATGCTTTGTTAATATAGTCCAAAAATGTTTAAAGCTGTACAACTCCCAGATTAGAATAATTTTGAGACAGTAGACATATAGTTCATTGCCTACCCTGTTCTTGAAGCTTTTCTAGATTGGTGGCATCCTCTAGAACTTGACCTAGCTTTTAAGATTCTAAGATAATCACCACACAGTGATTCATTTAGTATTCAATAAATATTTATTAAGTATCTGCCATGTGCCAGGCATTATACTAGGTGCTAGGGACACAAAAACAAAAGCTAACAAGTCTGTGTCCTCAAAAAACTTACATCCTACTGGGAGAGGGAGAAGGGAACAAAATGTGTACAAAAAATTAAGTACAAATTTGGAGATTGGGGAAGGGTACTAGAATCTGGGAGTGCAAAGTAGTAGGAATAGGTCCTTCTATAGTAGGGGGCACTGAGTTGAGATTTAAAAGAAGACACTTCAAGGTGAAAGTGAAGAGGGGATATTCCAGAAATGAGAAATAATTTATGCAAAAGCATGGAGATAGAAGATGGAATGTTATCTAGCACAATAAAACACAGTAAGCAAAACAGTTTGGCTAGAATGTAAAAAAGAGTAAAATAACAGTGAACCTGGAAAGATAGTTTGGAGAAGTAAGAAGAAAAATTTGAAGTAGGACACTAGTGGAGGAGTACTTTCCATTCTGTCTACATTTACCTTGACTTCTGTCTCACATAAATAAATCAGTTTAACAAAAATAAGTAACATTTATATAGCATTTAAGGGTGGCAAAGTGCTTCACAAATTCTATCTCATTTAAACAACCCTGGAAGGTAGGTGCCATTATTATTATTATTATTATTTTTTGTTCAGTCATTTTTTTCAGTTATGTCCATCTCTTCATGACCCCATTTAGTGGACAAAAATATTTGAGTGCTTTGCACTCCAGCTCATTTTACAAATGAGAAAATGGAGGCAAATGGGTTAAGTGACTTACCCAGGGTCACACAGCTAGTAAGCTTCTGAAGCTTGATTTTAGTTTAGGTTCAAGCACCAGGTCCAGACAGGCTCCTTTCTTTAGGTCCAGCAATATTCACTGTACTACCTAGCTCTTCTAATCAGTTTATAACACTCTGACCCATCTGTTGAGAAGCAGCGTAGAGTGTGTCTGTCTCCCCTTTCATTTTGATGCCTTGTAATATTCACCTGGAACAGGAGCTCTTTTTAGCCTACCTGAAACAATTTACTGGACCATGTTTTCAATGAAGGTGTCCTAGCAATAAATTCAGGAAGCTTTTACATCTCTCCTCTGACCTGCAGTTAGATGTTATGCCATCCTCAGAGTGCCCTGGAGAAAAGAAGGGGGAACATGTTCCTGGGTCCATCATACACTTTGTATAGCGGCAATATTGAGCTCTTTTAAGAAGCTTTAATTTTTCTCTCTTTCTTTTGTTTTTTTGGATATTTCTTTTATAGGGTCGTTGCTCAAGGGAGAACTGCAAGTATCTTCACCCACCGACACATTTAAAAACCCAACTAGAAATTAACGGGAGGAACAATTTGATCCAACAAAAAACTGCAGCAGCAATGCTTGCCCAGCAGATGCAATTTATGTTTCCAGGAACACCACTTCATCCAGTTGTGAGTACATTTTATCTAATGATGGGACTGATGGCTAAAAGTGTGGAAACAATCAGAACCATATTGACCTGAAAAAAAAAATGTCCTCCAGATGCTGGCACTTTATTTGGGACCAAAGCTAATATAATCCGGTAGCTTCAGAGATGCTAGGAAAGGGCCATGTATATCTTTATCTGAGAACAAGTATAATGGCATGGTTTAAAAAGGGCAGTTCTCTAAATTGCATCAAAGAACCTTGGACTGGCCATAAATTCTATGCATTAACAGTCAGGAAATGAATGGCTATTCAACTTATTTATTTCTCCTATGTATTATTTTCTTGTGATTTAATGGAAAAGTAAGAGCTGGAAATGGCAGCTTAGTGGTGAATTTGGTAAACTTTATTTTATAAATTACCATATGGTAAACTTAGTCTGTTTTATTAACATTGACTTCAAAACCTTATAGGACAACTGTTTTTCCTTCCATTAAACTTTTCACTTCATTAGATTGTAAGCTCTTTGAGGACAGGAACTATTTCCCCTTTTTATATCCCCGATACTTAACATAGGGCCTGGCACATAGTAGGTGCTTAATAAATTTTGTTGATTGATTTATGATTGGGGTCACGGATATTGGATTCAAAATATTGCTGTGCTACTTATTAACTGTTAGATCAAGTCTCAACTTCTCTGAACCTCAGTTTTATTAGTGCTGGAAGGGTCCCCAAAAGTTGTCTGGTTCAACCTATTTATTTAACAGATGAAAAAAAATTAAAAGAACAGAGAGGTAAAGAGACTTAGGTAGAGGGACAACTTCTAAGTATGAAGCAGAATTCTGTTCACTTCTTTTAAACTAAGAGAGAATTGGATTGAAAAAAAATATCTAGGATCTCTTTGAGTTCTAAACTTTTCACTTACCCCGACTGATGCTTTGTGGAAGGAATGTTAATATTTGGAATGTTCTTTTGGTAATATCAGAGGCATATGTACAGACATAAGATAGCAGACCAAAGAAGGAAAATTAAGTTATGGATTAACCCATAGAAAGTAAACAATGCCATGAGGTTCTCATACTCCAAACTCATTTTGTAGGGTTCCTTCTGTAAGGATGTGGTTGGTGAAAGTGACCTCAAGGCTGAATTCCTAGGAGTGGGGGATGAAGGGAAGGAAAGCTATAAGCTTATAAACACTTATTTTGTAAAATGCATGTTCATCCCCTTTTTACATAATGTTTGAAAGCACTGATTTTCCCTAAAGAGTTGCCGATTGTTTTCAGAAATGCAAATGAGAGATTGGCAGAGGGAATATATTTGACTCTAGAAGGTTGGAATCATGTTTATAAATTGTTCGTTGAAGGACCAATTTTTTTTTTAAAAAAAACCACTTATGTGAGTCTTTGGAGTTTTGAAAGCAAAGCACACACATAAAAGACACTATTGTTAGAAAAATCAGTCTTTATTGTGTCAAAAATTATATATTACTGAAAGTCCCCAAATTAAAATGATATGCTTTGGATAGGAATATGCTTGCATATATTCTTATTTGTTTGAGGATTAGATGCATTAGTCCATCCCAAATTCTCCATGCCTTTGTATGGTACAGAATGCCCAAGATTACAGAGCAATCCTACGTGGACTGAGGAATACTTAAGGCCTGCCTTCCTCTTCTGATAATGTTGTTCATTATGATCATTTTTTTCCTATGTTAAGTGCCTCTCGCTTTCATTTTCTAGTTACAGTATTCTCTTTGTCCATTTGAGTAAGTGCTACATAATCCAGTTACCAGAAGCCTGTGATTAATTTCATATTGACTGAGAAACACATTTGCTAGATGTTGAACAGGGCATACAAAAGACAGTCCTGTTTTATCGGATCATATGTTCTAATTATGATGGAAACAAATACATCCTTTTGCTTTAAAATCTTTCCAGTTTACTGGAAAGCTAGAAGAATTGAGTTCATTGGAGGCATATCTGGGAAGATAAAATTGTTATGATTTCAGCAATCTGACCTCTTACTGATCAAGGAATAAGGATTTATGGAAGAATTAGGCTTTGAATGATGAAGTAGTTTTTTGTTGACTAGCATAAAATAAGGAAGAAAAAATAAAGATTTTCCTTAATGGTGGTTAAGTAGGTGATTTTTAAAGCCAGTGAGCACAGGGATCTCAAAATCCTTAAGTTTACTTTTATTACTATTTTCTCTGTATCTATGTTTCTCATTAGTTTAACCTTTTCTCATATAAGCTCTGATAATAGTGCTATCTGTTCTGGCTATCAACCACACCCATAGAAAGTCATTCCTGCCTTCTGTTTCCTTCATTGTTGTTCAGTTGTGTGATTCTTCTTGACCCCATCGCCTATAGTACACCAATGTTGTCCATGGAGTTTTCTTGGCAAAGATATTGGAATGGTTTGCTATTTCCTTCTTCAGTGGATTAAGGTAAACAGAAGTTAAGTGACTTATTGAGGGTCATAAAGCTAGAAAATTCCTGCAGCCAGATTTGAACTTACATCCTCCTGACCTGGCTTCAAATCTAGCAAGCCATCCACTAAGCCACTTAGTCAACACCGTTTCATTTGTGCTGATTTGTAATTCCCCTTTTTAAGAAGGGTCTTCTTTCCATCCCCTTGCTAATTCCTTATTTTTTAAAGAATTATCTAGAATATATTCTCATGATTGTATATTTTCAATAAATATACAAGGTTGCAAGAGAAAATATGTATCCCAAGTATTGGGGTTCTGATACTATTTCTTCTCATTTTTGTGATTTATACTATTGCCATTTTATTTTGCCTCTGAGCCTCTGGAACTTTGTACTATTAGCTATACTATTCACAAAAACTCAACCACTTCTTCCCATTCTCACTTGGAGTTAATACAAAACACATGATTACCTTTTGTAAATGTTGATTTTTTTAAATCCTCCAAACTTCAGCCTTCACTTTCAGCAAGGTTTATTGCAAGCCTTTTGAATTACCCTTTCTTGACTTGGAGGCTCAATTTAATTCATTTCTTTTCTGCTGGTTATAGTCATCTCTTGCTCTTTTCACTGTGTTCTGCCGTACAGTATTTTATCCTTATTCTCCATTCCAAAGTCAGCAGGAAAAATTAAAAGCCTCTTGTATATCTCTCTTTTTTAGTTCTAATCAGTCATGTCTGAGATCCACTGTTAGTGTCTATCCAATAGATGTCTCTCTGTATTAGCTTATTCATTATTGAGTAGATGACATTTCCCCCCCTGAAATAATAATTCATTTCCTCTACGTTTTCTCCTCCTTCTATAATTGCCTGTTTCTTTCTGTGTTGTATTATTTACTTTTAATCATTAATGTATTCCTGGTCTTTGTTTTCTTTTACTTACAGGTTCCATTTTCATGTACAACCACCTCTTTCTCTTTTATCAGAAAAGATCTGGGCGTTCACTGACCCTACTAGTGACATTTTCTCTGGAACATTATTGTTATTGAGTCACTTCAGTCATGTCTGACTCTTCATGAGTTTAAGGTTTTCTTGGGAAAGATACAAGAGTGATTTGCCAATTCCTTCTCCCATTTTACAATTGAGGAACTGAGATTATTTTATTTATCTGATTTAATGGAATCAATAATTTGTGAAGTTAAGAGGCATTATAGAATATTAGGATAAGTTGATGGAAAAGGAGTCGGAGATCTGGGTTCTAACCTTAGTTCTATTTCTATGCATCTGTGGAGTTTGAGCTAATCCAAACCCTAACTCTAAATGCATCTCCCAAATTCAAACTCCCAACTCCCCACTCTAACTCTAACCCTAACCCTAAAAATTATTCCATCTTTCTGGGCCCGGTTTCCTCATCTCTAAAAATAAGAAAATTTAACCATAAAAATAAAATGTCGAAGTTAAATATATTATTTAATCCAGGTCAATACAAGAAACTTAAAAGGCAAAATTAGGCATCTAATTTGGAATTAACCTTCATTTCTTTTATTTGTGCATTGTAGAATGACTAGGCTACTAAGTTATGACACTATTTGTAGATAGTTTATATGCTATCTTACCATGATTTAGTGAAATTGTTCTTTGAAAATAATCTACATATAGATATGGTTTTCAGTATTACTTAACCAGAAAGCACAATCATTATTTCATGATGATATATTTAAATCTTAAATTTAAATTTAAATTTCCCATTTTGTGGGATTTAAAACATTAAAAATATTTTAATAAAAGTTCAGGTTTTAATTTGTTTGTTTTGAAATCTCCCTGTCTTGCCTAAATAGGGCCTTCCACTCAGAGGCCTAGTTTCACAATTGATCAGAGCATGAACTTTGACCTGCTCTATTTTGGACCTTTCCCACTATAAAGGGAGGCATCATCCTATTGAAAATGGAATTTGTGAGGATACTCAAATGACTTGAGCCTAGTGAATTTTGATCTCAAGTGATCTACTGGCATCTCTCAATCCCCTCCCCCAGCTCAATTAAAAACTTTTAAATTAATTTTTCAAAATACCTCTATTTTACAAACAAATTAATCCAGGAACTCTGAACAGAAAAGCTGAAAATATTTAAGTAGATATGATTTATTACGACAAAGTGGGCTTTGACATTAGACTAGTTCTGACTACAGATATCCTTTCCACATTGTGATTTTTCCCATTGAGGTTTTGCTATATCTCGAATCAGTGTAAGAAATTAAATGAGAATTTGGGGGGAATTTTGTGGAAGCCATAGAGGACATACAAAGGCCAGTAGACACACAACCTATGACCAAATACTTAATCCAGATTTTACAATACAGTACTGTAAATACCTCATAAAAGAAAAAGAAAATCAGACTTTTTTAGTTGAAGGGAGAGTTAAGAATTTTAATGTAGATTTTCAGATCATGGGGCTTCCATACCCCTAACCTCTGTAATGTGGAAGGGATAACTATATTATTATTCAGTAGTAATGATTTTGGAAAATCAAAATATTTTAAGTATATTAATAATAGTCTTCAGCAGATACTTTTAGGTCATTGGTTAGACATTTGATTCATTTTTTTTCCTTATTTCTTCTCATATTAAATCAGAATGCTCTTAGCTATTTCTTTCTTTTCTTTTTTTTTTTTTTAAACAAATCTCTAGTTAAGGCCACAGTAATAACATAACTGTAGTTTTGGCCTCAATTCAACTAATCTCACAATTCAAAAAAGACTCCTCTTTCATTCTAACTGCTATCTTTTTCACCCTTTCCCTAAGGTAAGAGCAAGGATATCCTGGTAAATGTTTAACAATTTACCCTTCAGGAAAAAAAAAAAAAAGTACATGGATTGTACTTTTAAGTTTAAACTGCATTATTGACATTTTCTCCATCACTTATTAAGGTGAAGACAAAACAGTAAATCAAGTCTTGATTTGCCTCCTGTTTGCCTATTCCCTAGATGTAAAAGCTTACCCTGAAAAACTTAAAATATTGAATTTTTTATGAGCTGGTTCCAACATACTACTGGGTAGGAGAAATAGTGTTTGATCTCCCTCTTTCTTGCATACCCTTCTCATGGTTACTTTCTGTGCTAAAGGTAAAAAAGGATAACACCATCTCTGTATCAAGCGGAGGATGTGGGAGTACATAGTGCACATCTCCAGAGCTTTCTGATATATCAGTAACTCCATGTTCATAAAATAGATCATTTCTTTTGACTGAAACAGCTGGGTAGTTTCTGCTGTCTGTGATTCTAAGAAATCATCCCAGGTTTTTGTGAATGATATCACTAAAGCAACCTCAAGCATTCATAAAGAATGTAAGTCTCATATCTAGATGGGGTCTGAATATTATTAAAAGGAAGGCTTTCTTCATGGTTCACAAGAAGTGTTTCTTTACATGCCATCAAGTGAAGGAGATTCCTTTATAAATAATTGAATGAAAGAAATACATCAAGGAAGAATATCAAAGTCAGACATTTCTTAGAAGTACTATAATGATTACTCTAATTCTGGTATTCCATGAAATTTAATTCAACAATATTTATTAAGTATATACTATTTATTTTCTGTCCAATTAAATTCTATATTTAATAAGAAAACAACACTTATGCACTTACTTAAAAACTGACATTCTGCTTAAGAGGTTATAGCATGTACATTTAAAAAGTATGAATTTGGGGAAGGTCAGTGTTGAGGCCTCTTTCAAGAGTTGTTAACTTTCTAATGATGAATAAAGGAGAAAATCAACCTTTAAAGTCCTTCAATTTCAGAGGCCAGTCTCTTAAGTGCCTTCCAACTCTCAAATTCTATGATTATAATTTAGATAATAATTTTTCATTTATTTGGTTTTTCCTGTAAGGATCATTAGATTCCCTTTTGATAAACATGAAACTCCTTAGGGGGAGGCACAATAATGTCCTAAGATTTGACATCCTAAATTAATATAATATTGCCTACAAATGGAATCATTTATAGCAATCTCTTTTCTATTTGGACCCTAAGCAAAACATTCTCTAAGGTAGGTATACACCTTGGATACTTATACATTTTATTATTTTATTACTCACTTCCAGCATTTTGGTTAAGTTACTTGGATTCTTCATTTAGGTTTTAGTATGTAGTTTTTGAATAGACCTATCATTAGTAAACAGATAGTCAATGAACAGTTATCTGTCTGGTGTATTATAAAGATATCATATATTATCTTAACCTAGATGAGAAACTTCTTGTTAGGGGATAAATATTAAGGTAATATTTTGTAATTCCATTTCAAATGATTTGTACCATCATATCCAGTGATTTTTTTAATCAATCAATAACAAATACAATAGTATCTCCTGTTATCTATAATTTTAGATCTGTTCTATGAGTGTAAAAACGTGTTCTGCTCCAGAGCAGAGGTATCAGACTCATGACTCACAATCCTCCTGAGTACAGTCCAAAGCACATTAAAATATAATTGAGAAACATTTAATAACATAAAAATATAATAAAACATAGATAATATTACTATTTAAAACTAAGACAATGTGTAGACTTACAGGAATGCTTATGTATAGTTTAATGACTTCTGCTTCCATTGAGTTTGATCCTACTGCTCTAGAAAATGATTTGCAAAACTGTATCCATTCCCTTTTTCATATTTTCAGATTAAACTCATTGTCTTTCTGCCAAAATCCTCTCCTCTTACTCTCAAAGTCTCAAATTACCCACTATCTTCTTGATCATTTTGGGTTTATAATAAAGATATTATTCTTACTCTTTACTCTCTCTCTCTCTCAGTCCCCATATCCAATCAATTGCCAAGTCCTGTTGATCCTACTTTCTTGATTTTTCTTATGTCTGCTCTGACATTACCACCACTTTAGTTCAGCTCTTCATTCCCTTATCCCTAGGATCTCAAAATAGCCTGCTAATTGGTCTTCCAGACTCAAGTCTCTCCCCATCTAGACCATCCTCCACCTAGCTATCAAACTCATCTTCCTAAAGCAGAAAGCTGGCCATGTTACCACCCCTACCAAAAAACTGAAGTAGCTCCCTATTATCTTCAAAGATTTCATATGATGTCCTCCATTTGGATTACAAAACCCTCCATAATTTCTTTTTACCTTTCTAATTTTCTTATAACTTACTGCCTTACCCATCCTCACC
This sequence comes from Myrmecobius fasciatus, assembly GCA_023553655.1. Taxonomy (NCBI): domain Eukaryota; kingdom Metazoa; phylum Chordata; class Mammalia; order Dasyuromorphia; family Myrmecobiidae; genus Myrmecobius; species Myrmecobius fasciatus. The sequence goes on from JAJPUD010007286.1 coordinate 32,108, forward strand.
TATCAAGTACTCTGAAATCCAGTGACAATACTCTTCTTTCTTTTTGTCTCGTAAGCCTCACCTCCACTTCCCAGTTTCCCACAGTAGCAAGTTTAGTCTCAGTTAAAATCCGACCTTCTATAAGACAATTTTCCTGATTTCTCTTAATGTCAGTTCTTCTTTTGTTAATTATTACTAGTTTTTCCTGTATATTCCTGTATATATATTATATTTGTACATAATTTTTTACGTCATCACTTCTACTGAGGGTGTTCTTAAGAGTGCTTTTTTTTTTTTTTTTTTTTTTTAATTCCCGGCCTTTAGCACAGCACCTGGCACATAGTAGGCCCTTAAGAAATGCTAATTGATTGATTTTCTCAAGAATACTCTGGGTTTTCATGTAGATAATTCTCATATTTTATATAGATAAGTAAGTGGGCATATGAAAGCATTTGTTTTAGTCATCTTTTAAGGATATTAATATTGTTCTTGTTTTTATTTTCCATTTCAATGTATTCTTTCCCTTCTTGAGCTATCTTTTAAAGCAAACTTTTAGTGATATAAAGATTATATTGCCTATAGCAAGTATTTTCTCAGTATATACTTAGTCTGATCCAGCTGTTCTTCCCAATTTGCCTCCCTAAGTACTATTTTTACTTCCTTGTCAAGCATGTTGGGGACTAAGGTATGAGGTTCAAATGTTGTAGTTCTTATATTCCTGATTATGAAATAGATCATTATATAATTGTGGGATGTCTGAACAAACCATGGAATGCAAATGTTATGGAACATTACCAGGACATAAGGAACAACAAACATGAAGAATTCATAGAAACATAGCAAGGCATACAAAAATAATGCCACAGGGAGAAAATAAATCTAAAAGGAATATAACTACAAAAACTGTAAATGTAGTCAATAGTGACAAAACCAAACCAAACCAACAACCCTCTGATCAGAGGTATGGAATAATTTTGTTACCGTACTAGCAAAGTATATGTCCTTCCTCTTTGTTAACTAATGACTAAAATCCAAAATAATAGGAATATCAATCATAATTACAATATCAAGTAGTTTTGCTCAAGTATTTTCAGGGAATGTATTTATTTGTTGTGAGTTTTTTTTTGCTTGTTTTAATATCTCAATGTCTCAGTAAGAAAGAGCACATTCATGAAAGACTATCCAGAATAAGAATAAAATGAATACATCCTGTAAAATGGCCATATCTGCATTTTTTCTAATGAATGGTTTTGAAAAGATATGTTAATAATAATACTCATTATTCATATTGTCAACAAGTTCTTAAATGTTTATCCTTAAACTAGATCAAACGACAGAAAAAGAAAAACACATAGATTTCTAAAAACTAATTCAGTGAAATCCATAGAAAAGAGATAGACTTTATTATCTAGTCTGGAAAAAGAAAATGAATATTGTCCCGATTGTGACATAGACCCCATTAAATTGGGCTATCAGCATGTATTTCTTGAAAAATATTGCAGAATAATAATTAACTCAGTCTAGAATTAAATGGGATGAGAAATGAAATTTGTATTTCAATAATGGCAATCTACTCACTATTATAAAAGCCCATCAATTTAATAACATTTTCCAGTAATGTTTTATATGTGTTTGACATAATGCAATACAACCTCAGTGTATTTAAAGTATAACTAACCCAAAGGAAAATGTAAAAATTTATGTTTGGCCTAAAAAAGTTGTTGCATGTTATTCTGGCAATTCTGGTGAAAGGAGGTACTTGAAAACATTACTGAAAATTTGAATTACTGAAAAAGCAAGCATTGAGAATGAAAGACAACAGATGCACATATTAAGTGGGACACTGGCACATTCAAAAAGTGAAGAGACAGAGAGAAATATCAATTGTATTAGGTATGTTATCTTTTAGAAATTTATGGGAAAATATGGGCAAGAATTACAAAGAATGAAAAAGTATAAAAGTATTGTAGAATGAATAACAATACCAGTGAAGTCACCAGTTTCAGAGTTATTAGAGTGAGGTATGATATAGTGAGATAACTTTGTTGCGTCTAATCTAGAACAAATTTCCTAAATGATGGTCTTCCAGACATATAGGTTAAAAAAATGGGGATAGGAGTGAAAGATCGAGGTTTGTTGTAATTAAACAATAGAGTAAACAACAGCAAAACATGAGAAGGGAGGGGAAATAAAGACACTGAATACTATTATTTCCTACAGAGATTTAGCTTAAAATAATCACTATATCAAGGAGGCTAGTAGAACCTAAAATGTAGAACCTAAAAAAAATAATTTCCTTGCCTAGTAGAGAAAAATGTTAGTCAGCAGCAATACTGGTTTAGGGAACAATTTCACCTGGTAAACACTTTGGAAAAGAATTATAGAAAGAAATATTACATCACAAAAGCAATTGAGAAGCAATGAAATTGTTGAGAATGTGGTATGTCTCAGTACCTAATATTATTAATATCTAATGTTTTAAAGAAGTGATAGCAGCATTTAAGAAAATTATATGAGGACCTAATCAAATACTTTTTTGGGGGAAATCTGCTGAAAGTAAAAGTTTTTAAAACCTTCATGATCTGGCTTCATACACTTAATACTTCCTAGCTGTGTGACCCTGGGCAAGTTACTTAGCCCCAATTGCCTCAGCAAAAAAAACGTAACAAACAAAAAAAGCAAAAAACAAAAAACTTCATGAATTATTTCTCAAACCATGTTGTAAGTGAAAGATTCCAAAAGAGTGGCAAACATTATTGTGACACAAAACATGAGGTTTGGAATAAATGACTTTAAAATTCCCTCAAAACACTTAGTTTTTATAATCCTTTTTATTTAAGATAACAGCCACCAACTTATGTCTGTTTTCATATCTCTGTAGAAGCTTTGTGATAAAATGTACATACAACCATCAGACATAATCTTAATAAAATATGAGATATAAACAAGGCATTCTTCACAGATAATTTTCTATACTGGGCCATTTCATTAAAGTGACATAAATAATTGAGAGGTGAATTTGTTATTAATAATTGAAATAATTAATAGTTAAATAATTTATTTTGATATGATATAGAAGAAAATATCTTACAAGATATTAATACAGAAAGTACAGAATTAGAAGATAGAGAGAAGATGAGTTATTCGATATAAAAGAACAATTCAGGGTTAAGACTCTTTTCAGATAAATTAACTTATTAAATTATGCATATTAAAATTATGTATATGTATTATATGTATATGTATGCATAATATACTATGTATGTAGTATATTTCATACTATACATAATTCTAATTTTCTATCTCCTAATTATTGGCATTGAGTGATGTTTAAAATAGGGAGATGAATTATGTAGTATGAAAGATCCTTTGTATTATAGTTAGATCCCTATGTAGAAAGGAAGATCTGGATTCAAATTCATTTTCAAACATTTAGTGGCAATATAACTCTGAATAAGTCACATAACTTATTTGTAAAGTTTGTAAAGTACTTTCCAAACCTTAAAAAGCTACATCAAATTCTTGCTAGATAGAAAGTTAACTTTATAACTTGATCTTTTATTTTGATATATTTATTTTTTATTCTCCCTGTTATTTCATGAATATAGGAAGCTCTCAGTGATCAATTTCCTCTACCAATACAGATTGCAATCTCCTGCAATTTATAATTTTAGAGAGATAACTGGGAGCAACCGGGATTTGTTCAGGGTTACACAATCAGGACATTTGAGAAGCAGGACTTCTGACTCAGAGCCCAGTCTTCTCAAATTCCATGATTTTTCATGCTGTTTTTAAAGCAATAAAACAAATGGTGAAATTGATTTTAGCCCATTATTTCCTTTTGATAAAAAAAAGGATGTAATGAAATTTAATTGAAAGTATGTGTAAGTTTAAAAATATCACTAAGAGATTTGAAATGGTTCTGTCCACAAACATTCAAGCATTTGTTTTTTTGGGCTTCTATACTGTCTCATGTCCCCCAGCAAATCTGAGATTGGAAATATTCTTTCTTAAAAATAAGAAAATAATACAAACAACGATAACAACAAAAAGAAAATAATAATTGAGAGCAAAAATCTTACTGTAGATTACTAAAAAAAAAAGCTGTTGATCATTAGCCATTTTAGAATAAATAATATTTTATGATTATTTTTATAGATCATGCCCAGAAGATTAAGGTGATGAGAAACATGTATACACAAATAGACTAAATTTTGAAGGGAAAAAAAGAAATGAAAGCAGAGCTAGCCACTATTTATTTCCTGAAAGACTATGTAGGAACTTCTTCAAGTAAATCTTATGTCTGAATTTTAAAGATTTGGGAGATTCTTGAAAGAATGATGAGGTAGCAGAGCTGACAAGTGTGGTTATAATTAGCTCAGCCAGCACCTAGTTACTTTAGTAAAGACTTATATAGTTTCTCATAGGAGGAAAAAAAATTCTATAAGATAGCAAGAATCTGTTGTCTTCTGTCATCCATTTGGAATCTATTTGCCCAGGTAACTTTTTTATTCTTTAAAAAAAAAAAAAACAAAACCAAAGGTTTTAAAAAAGTAAAAAAAAAAATCATTTTTACATGTAGCTGGGGAAAATGAAAATTAAGAATTTATTTTTTAAAAAGAGATTTTTATTAATCGTATAAAAAGGACCCATTGTAGCTCATCTTTCACACAAGCTTCCAACAGAGCAGGACTCAGGAGATCTCTACTAAACAAAGGCTCTCCTCATCAGTGTTCTTCAATCCCATATATTAGCACTCTCTTCCTCTTGCAATTAATTTATATTATTTTGTATATTCTTTATATTTACTTAGTGGGTACGGGATTTCTCTTTCTCTAGGATTTAATCTCCTGAAGGGCAAGTTCCTTGGCCTTCATCCCTAGTTCCTAGCACAATACCTTCCACAGAGCAGGAACTAAATAAATACATTGAATTCGATTGAATGATAAACTGAAACATTTATTAAGAAAATCTTTGGGACATTGAATGTTTTAATAGTAAGGCTTAAAAATTTGCTTTCCTGTGAACTGCACATCATTTCACCCTAAGGGTAGGAGATTCATTCCATTTTACAAATATTTGTTGGCACTTTAAAAAATTCATCACTCTTAATATTCTTTAAAACAAAACAAAAAAAAACAACCTTTAGAACATCACTTCTCAACCAGTACACAACAAAATAGTATGGGGCTATTTAATGGATAACGTACACTATGGTGATTATTCAGTTCAGAGAGGATAAACAAACCTTCTATGATAGATAACATCTTCCCTCCCCACCTGTTATGCAAAAAAAAAAAAAAAAGGCTATATCCAAAGAAAGCTGAATTGGAACAATCAATCAGCAAACATTTATTAAGAGGTAGGCATTTCTTATGTGGCAGGCAGTAGACATACAGATTAAAAAGTGAAACCATCTTTGCTCTCGAAGAGCTACATTTTATGTTGTTTAGTGTTTTCAGTTGTGTCTGACTCTTTGTGACCCTATTTGAGATTTTCTTGGCAAAGATATTGGAGTGTTGTCATTTCTCTAGCTCATTTTACAGATGAGGAAGATGATGGGCAAACTATTAAATGACTTGCCCAGGATCACACAGTTAATAAGTGTCTTAATTTTCTTGACTCCATGTCCTATACTCTATCCACTGTGCCATTGAGTTGCCTTTATTTTCTACAGGGGGAAAGAATATGTACATATATAAACAAATTCAAAATAGGGATGAAGGGCACCAATGGGGGTGGGGGTGAGGCTTTAGGTGAAGCTTTTTTTTCTTTTTTGTTTTGTTTTTTGTTTTGTTTTTAAATAAAAGGTGGTACTTGAGTGCAGCTTGAAAGGAAAAAAATAAAAAAAGAGGTTTTTTGAGTTGGGTGCCATAGCATGGAGTGAGTTTTGTGCTCAATTCTGGACAGAACATTAATCCAGAAAGTAAGGTCATCTTATATGAAAATCAAGGTTTTCTTGTTAATTCTCTTTTGTGACTGAAAAAAGATAGAATGTTTTTGGGTGAGGGATAGTGAGGGGAAGAGGTGTTATAAGGCAAAGGATAGAAAACATTGAACATTTGTTGGGGATTTGTAGATAAGGAATCATGCTTTGGAATCGATGACCTCAGTAGGACTCAGACTTGTCTCATCCGTAAAATGAATGTAAGACTAAATTATTTCTAACTCTAACTCTATAGTGTTATGATTTTATGTAGGGGTGTAATAGACTTAAGCATCTTATAAGTAACTGAACATTCAACAGTTTGAAATGATGAGAAATTACAGTGAAATATCTTTTTCTTCTTCCTTTGCATGAGCAATAACTCCACTTTCTCCCTATTGCTGCATTTTAAGATTATTTTCAATTTTTTAATACATTAAAATTATTTTAAAGGACATTATTTTTTTCCAGGAGGAGCCCAGTGCACAGGTGCTATCTTGGATTTATTCTTCACCAAACAACCCCCTAGCAGAACTGTTATATGCACTTTAAAACTATTGTTAAATCCTGTGTAAAACAAAACAAGTGAAAATATCCATCCAATGAATTTATAAAATTGTATTTTGTCAGTTTGCTAACTTTTTTTCAAAAGAAATATAGGTTTTTAATTGTACAAAAAAGTATCTATTTCTTTTCTTATATGTTTTCTTTATTTCACAGCCTACGTTTCCTGTAGGTCCAGCACTAGGAACAAATGCAGCAATTAGTTTTGCTCCTTACTTAACACCTGTAACCCCTGGAGTTGGGCTAGTCCCTACTGAAATTCTACCCACCACACCTGTTATTGTTCCTGGAAGTCCACCTGTTACAGTCCCTGGCTCAGCTGCTACTCAGAAACTCCTCAGGACAGATAAACTTGAGGTACTTTGCTTAATGTTTATGATTGGAAATACATTTCTATGCTAGTAAATGCATAAAGAATATTAAGTCAGTTCTAGTGAACAGCCATCCATTCTCTGTCCCCTTCCTCCCAAAAAAAGTCAGCCTGGTTAATTGATATAAGTCTTAAAAGGAATTAAATTGTGAATAAATTAGAATTTTAATAATAATGAAAACAAGACCCACGGTCCTTTGTTCAGTTGGACACATAGCAGTATTGTGCTTAGTAAATAGCTAAAAATTTGGGAATTTAATAAAATAGACTAATAGGTTTTTAAAAAACTAACATGCAAGACTATTGTTAAATATTTAAAATAATTTCAGCAGTTATAATGCATAATTCTGTAGTTCTGACTCAAGGAAACCCTAATAAACACTAAACTAAACAAACAAAAACTTTCAAGTTTCCACTTGAATCTGAGCTATAAAATTCAAACATTTATTTTGTATTTCATATTATTTATTGTAGAATTGGTCATGAGCATAAATTGTAAATATTATAGTGCATTTACTGAGGAATTCACTTAAATCTATTTCCAGTTTTAGTTTCTATAAGCTGTTGTGTGAAGGTGCTTTGAAATTATGCTGTCCCTTATATTAAATTGTGAGAATATATTCTTTCAACTTATATTTGTTTGCATTAAGTACATGTTTGAATATTTGCCTGTTAAACTCTAGTGGCAATGAAATGTTGATAGAATTCAGACTTTTAGGCTGCCACTATTTAAATAAACATTTTTCAAACAGTTTTATTGGAACAGTTTTTCATTCTCAGTATTAAGAACAAAGCATATGTTTACCTTACTCATACACATAAATGCCCAATGTATATCATAAAATTTCTTCACACATAAAACAAAGGGCTTGAAAATGTTCTGACATAACCATCTCCCACCCTGAACATCAATTAATGCAATTTTCAATATTATCAAGCGGACTTAATCATGCTAGATCTCCTGAGCAGAATAAAATATGGAACAGTCTGAATTATCTTTGAAAAAAGTTTACAAAGGAAAGTTGTGAGGGACTAAAAAAAAAAATAAAAAATAAGCCCCACATCCTTTTTGATGAGCAATCCTAACATACAATGAAAAATAATTCTTTCAAAAAAAAAAAAGTATGGAATGTTTTGGGCTCCACCTACTGGCCTAACAAGAGAATCGATGACGAGCTCTGTACAATAATGGCCAAGTTAAAACTGCTGAGTCAAATCCAGGTGATGGGAATATACAGACCTTCCATAAATTACTAATAGATAATAACATAAAATAATTAAAATGGCTTTTGGCAAGGTAGGTTTTAGTTCATTTCAAGTTAAGAACAAAGCCTACAGCAAAGCCTAGAATACATTCATCCCTGACACTGCAGTAGAAACACCTGATCGGTACATGAGATGATTAAAGAGTACATTCTGTCCAGCTACAAAAAATTCTTTACATGTAATTTAGGGGAAATTCAAAATAGTTTTCTCTTAACATATTACAAACTAAAGGCAGAATGTTAATTAATATTCCTAGCAAGAAAGACCCACTTTTTTTTTTTTTTTTTTTTTACAATATGTTCAATTTACTCTTCAAACCAGTTAGTTCATTGTACATAAAACTGAATTTCAGAAACATGTTTCATTTTTAGGAAGCTTGCATTCCACACCAAAAACTAAGCTCAGTTAAATACTTTCATATACCAACAAATGTGATTAAAGTACAAAACACTAATTTAACAAAATAGTATATAACCTTTAGAAGTGAAATCTAAAGGTAATTTAAAATTTTATTAGTCTTTTCCGGCTAGTGACATTAGTACTCACAAATTACTCAATTTGTTTTCTTAATTTTAAAGAAAATTTGTTTATTTATATGTATTTACTATATAAAATTTATATAGTAAAACTGTGATGAACCAAAATGCTATGGAGATGACATGTCCTGATTACTTGCAATTTTGAGATGAGAATTGAGGGAAAAGCCCTTTTTATTTAAGTGCTTCCTCTTGGAAATATTTCTAAAACATATTAAAACACTTTCATATCTTACCAAATACACTACAGTGAGCATACCATCCTTCCTTTAAGAACATATTGGCCATTCCAGCCATTGGTCCATCATCTTCAATTTCTCTTCTCTGCCACGTGTTTTTAGGTTTGCAGGGAGTTTCAGAGAGGAAACTGTGCCCGAGGAGAAACTGATTGCCGCTTTGCTCATCCTTCAGACAGCACAATGATTGATACAAATGACAACACTGTAACCGTTTGTATGGATTACATAAAAGGTCGTTGCATGAGGGAGAAATGCAAATATTTCCACCCTCCTGCACACTTGCAGGCCAAAATCAAAGCTGCTCAGCACCAAGCCAACCAGGCTGCCGTCGCCGCTCAGGCAGCTGCTGCAGCAGCAACAGTGATGGTAAGTGAGCATCTCTCCAGCTTTGCCTTTTACCACTTTCCCCTTGCCCAGCCATGGTTCTCCTAATAGTAGGAATTTTCCCTTGGCCACATTCCCATTGTATTACCCTCCAAGTAGCCAGGAAATTGGGAATGCTGCTATTATTTCTTCCTTACTGAATTAGTTTCTCCAGTGTCTGCTCTTCCTTTGCTATTTCAGCACAATAGATAAACCCCTTAGATGTAGAGCTATTAAATATTTCCTGCTCTTCTCCAACTTTATTTCTTAACTTTCAGGTTTAGAATGTATGGGTTTAGTTTCCTGATAACAGGGAATGGAAAATTTGGGATCCAAGGATATTATCAAGCTATGTGTTTGTGGGAAGGGGTTATACAGATGCTGTATTGAAAGCATTGCCTAATAACAAGTGAAAAGTTTGGGTCTTGTATCTTCAGAGTGGGAAACAAAAAGCAATTGAAGTTATGAGCTTTATTGAGTAGCAATGTTGGAAACAAAGTTGGACAAAACAAGGCAAACAATTCAAGCCTTTTCTCAACATTTCTTCTGCTCGTACCTCCTTGAGCATAACAGTTCCAAATTCATTTCTGTTGGTCTAAGAATTCTGCCTACCAATGCCTTGCTTTAACACAAAAAAAGGCCAAAGGCAGTTATTTCCTCTTTAAACGTATTTGATGTAATTACCTACCACAACTTAACAAAATAACCCATCAAAAATGACATAGTTCTGTGATTTTTGGTTAACTTACTAAGATACAGATGTGTAACTTACTCATCTCATGTCCTTGTTTTGTCCTTCAGGCCTCTTTCAGAGGGTTGCTATTTTTCATGACTTTCTCATTATCATTTCTCCTCTCCCTCATCATTTCCTCTGAACTTAATATCTCCCTAAATGCATCTGTATCAATGGAGCCATGTGAATAATTCCATATAATATTATCTCATAACATAGAAAAATGTTTTTCTTTTGGCAAATGAATACTTTTGGAAGTAATTTTATGAAAGAAAGAAAGAAGAACTGTAATCATTAAGTAAATATTATTTCTACATATGAAAGGGCTTTTTCTTTAAAGAGTTAATAGAATTTTGATAAATGTATATATTGAATATTATATATCCTTTATATACTTTTTTCAAAGTAAAAACACTTTAGTTTCAGCTTTCTTAATATATTTTATTTCTATTTTTTCAGTGTACAAACAATTCTAAGTTACCAAAAGGCATATTTATAACTCAGAGATATATTAGTGTTTTCCTCATAACAATGCTATGAGGTAGATAGTTTAAGAAATATTTTCTCCAATTTAGAAATAAGGAAAATCACTTAAAATTATGTGGAAAGTTATTTTGGAATTCCTAAGTTTTTTGCAATAGAAATAAATTGAAAAGGGATGGTTAGGTTTGCAGACTACTCCACAAAAGTGCATTCAACCCACAGTGCAGTTGGATTATGGTATTAATAACAAATCTAAGTTTCCATGAACCTTCCTGAGCTCTAAACACTGAACTCAGTTTATATGCCCAGGTGAAAAGACCACGATGGTAGCAGTTCAAAACCCAGCTGGGGAGTAATATATTTATATAATCAACATAAATTGGGGAAAGTTTTTGCAGTAAATGTAGCATTGGTTTCTATAGTTTCTTCAATTGTTTCATTGTGTTTAATTTCAGATTCCCAATATTGTGGTAACTATCACTTGACTCCTGAAAAAATAATCCCCCTCCAAATGGTTTTAGAAGCCACACACCCTCTCTGACAAGGATATGTAAAATACTGCAGTTGTCACATCTGTTTAGCTGAAATCATTTGCAAGTTTTGTTTCATTACAGATTCAGTTGGGTAAATCAACATGTGTCTGTTCTAATGCTAACATTTCCGGTGCACTAAAGACACTTCTGTTTATTGATACGAAAATATGAATGCAAATTGTTACTTTTATGATTAATAGAGTCAAATGATATCAGTGATCTAGTCACTTAGTTAAGAAATATAACGAACACACAAAATTCATTCAGCAGTTACTACTGCCTGAGAAGTAAATTGGCTAAAAAATACATTTGCAAATATTTGGAGTTAAAATGGAAGTGGTTTTGTTTTGTTTTTCCCAGTTCAAAAAATGATTATAAAAGAATTTGAAATTTCTAGCCCAGGAAAGGGGAGATTTATTCAAAAAAGTATTTATTAAATGTCTACTATAGGTCAGCAACTGTGCTAAGTACCAGAGACATAGTGCTTATATTTTTATTGTTCCTTTTGTACTTCTTAAACTATGGAAATCAAAGAAAATCCATTTCTCTCCATAGTTTTTTGTTGTTGTTGTTGTTGTTGTTGTTGTTGTTGTTGTTTTGTTTTTTAAATCTGGAAAGTGATAGGAGAGAATTTTCCTGAGGATTTATAATACAAAAGTTATCTGATTTTTCATTAAAATAAATTTTTATTAACATACATGAAAATGTTATGATACTAAGCATTCTTTAATAACTCTCACATCTGTTAGACACATTTCAATTGTCCATGAAAAATCATGCAGAAACTGAGAATATTTGGCCACTTTCCCAACTTTTTCTTCAAAGCTAAAATCTGACATTCTGTTCAACTTTGCCAGGACTTTGCCTGGCCTCCAAACTATTCCTTGTCTTTTGTTTTCTGGTCAAGCCCTGTATAGGCCTTCAGTTTTCCTGCCCTGGCTCTTAGCCCTTATTTTGAATACTCAATCCTAACAAAACTTTACACTAACAACCTATCTATATTCTGTTCATGAAAAGAAACTGAAGAGGTACAGAACTACAAAAGCACAGGATAAACTGAAAGGACTGGACAATTATATCTAAGAAAGTTTAGGATAAATGGAATTGTGTAATTCGGTGGTTCTCAAAGTATAGCACAGACCTGTGGGAATGTCCAAGATCCTTTTAGCAGATCTAAGAGGTTAATTTTTTTTTCATAATAATGCTAAAATTTAAAAATTTCTGATATAGCAAATATTCATAAATTTAAGTTCAGGTTTGTGTTGGAGCTAATTTAAATTGGCTCATCAGAACTGATTATTAAATTTTCAGTATGAGCATTTATACCTTAGAAATTGGCAAATCGCATAAATCAGGGCTCGATTTATTATTTTGTTGATTATTTAGATTTAAAAAAGTGATGGGGAAAATGTTAATAATGCAGATTAAATGTAAAAGTGTGTTGTGAGAACATTTTCAGAGAGCTTGTTATTAAACATTTACCAGTACATCACTGGATATAACCTACAAAATAAAAGCTTTTTGGAGGTTCTAAATAATTTTTAAGTCTGTAAAGGGGTTATAAGATCAAAAGGTTTGAGAACCACAGATTTATCTTTTTTTTTTTTCACAGATTTATCTTAAAGAAGAAAAGGTCTAGAGGAGTAATTGTTCAATTATACTCTAGCAAACTTGAAGATTGAGGTCATCCAATAGGAAATCAATCAACTGCCTTTCTTTTAGCTTCAAAATGTCCTAGTTTTTCTTTTATCTCTTCCTTTTTCCTTCCTATCTTTCAAGACCTAACACTCTACTAACCAAAAGGAAGCTTTCTCCTCTTGCCTCCTTCAGCCAGATCTTGTGATGCTTCAATAAGCCTTTCTCCCTCTTACATTTTTAGCATCTTCTTCCACTGCTTCCTTCTTCTCTGCCTTCAAACTTGTTCACAATTCCCATCTACTAAAACCAAAACCCCAGGCTGAAACTTTCCCAAAGTATTGGCCAACTTGCTAGAGTACACATTTCAATCACTTAATCAATCATCAACCAGCATTTATGTGCCATTATTCTACTAGATGCTTGAGGAAAAGAAAAAAGGAAGGGAGGGAGGGAGAGAGAGAGAGAGAGAGAGAGAGAGAGAGAGAGAGAGAGAGAAGAAGAAGAAGAAGAAGAAGAAGAAGAAGAAGAAGAGAGGGAGAGAGAAGGAAAGGGAAGGGAAGGAGGGAGGCAGAGGGAGAGAGAAGGAAGAAAGAAAAGAAAGGAAAAGAAGGAAAAAGAAAGAAAGAAAGAAAAATAGGGGGGAAGGAAGGGAAGGAAGCTCTCAGAGAGTTTACAATCTATTTAGGGAAACATGTACAAGAGATAAATATCTATGAAACAAATACATGTAGGATAAATAATTCAATCCTTTTTATAAACAAATGCCTTAAAAGAACAGTATATAGTCACTGGTTCTAATCTCTAGTTTTAGTACTTGTCATTTCATGTTATATTTCTTTAACTGTGTAAGAGATTTTTTTCCTAGTGGAATATAAGCCTATTTTTCTTTGTATCCACAGCACCTAGCACAGCATCTGGCCACATACTAGGAATTTAATAAATGCTTGTTGAATTGTACAGTGGAAAAAGCATTTGACTCGAGGACTGGACATCAAATCTAAATGAAACAAGGATATTAAACAAGATCCTACTTTGCTCTGCCTGCTATTCTTCATACACTGTTTTTATTCTCTAGCTCTTGTCCCTATGACTTTTCAGCCATTTTAATTCATTTCCTCCTAATTTCAAATTCTTAGAATCTCTGTAATTTCTAAAGAGTCAACTCAGACATGCTCTCGGAGATCCCTTCTGGTGGCCCTCTACCCCTCCAATTGCTAGCATTCTTCCTTCTGAGATTTTCTTCCATCTACCCTTTCTTATCTTGTATATATCAATTTATGTTTATGCCATCTTCTCCATTAGAATATAAGCTTCTTCACGCCAAGTGTTTGCTTTTTATTTGTAGCTATAGCACTTGGCATAGTACCTGGAACATGATAATGACGAATGAATATTTGAATATTTTTCATTTATTATTTGATCAATTGATCATCTTTTCCCACCAAATGAAAAAAGGAAATGAAAAAATGGTTCCTGTTGACTTGCTATTTTTGTTAAATGACAGCACTATTTTCCCAGTCACTTAATCTCCTAGTTATTCTTGATTCATCCATTCTCTCCCATACCATGTTTAATTATGTTGAATATGATAGAATTTCAGAAATAGAAGAGATTTTAAAGGTCATTCATTTAAACTTTCCTACCCAATGCATAAAATCTGTGCTACCTTGTGATATTGTCCACACTGTTATGTCCCTTGCTATTTCCATTTTGATTTTAGCCTTTGCCCTAGAGAAGAGCTTTTTAAACCAGGGTCCATAAATTTGTTAGGTAGATAGATAGATAGATAGATAGATAGATAGATAGATAGATAGATAGATAGATAGATGACAGATTTTATTATAATTGGTTCATTTTGTAGTACTACGTATTCTATGCAGTTCAAAAATTCTGGAAAGTTCAATAGATTTCCTCAGAATACCAAAAGAAATCATGACCTAAAAAAGTTAAGGATATATACTCTAACCTTTTGCAATAGACTTCTTATACACTACAGTATACTTGCCTCTAGTCTCTCTACCTTCTTATCTGCTTATACATCATGTTCATATTTATCTTCCTAAATTACCATAGAATCACAGAGATGGAAGGGACCTTATTTATGAGCCTCATGTTGATAAAATAATCCCCTTTACAATATCCTTGACAAATGATCATCTAGCATCCACCAAAAGATCAGCAATGGTGGAAATACATTCACTCCTAAGACAATCTGTTCTACATTTGGTCATCTCTAATTATTAGGAAGTTTTTCCTGAACATTGAAACAAATTCTGAAGAGGCAATCCTCAACTATCTGGCAATAATGATAGTCCTGCCAGTGCTTCTACATAGCCATTATGTCTCACTCTCCTTAAGTATTCCCTTCTCCAGAAGTAATACTGCTCAAAAACTTTTAATGATTCCCAACCATCTACTGAATAAAGTTGAGATTCTTTATTTTGAGATGAAAAACACATCATGATCTATATAACTTCCAGGCTTATTTCTTCTCCACACCCACCTCTTCTTAAATGTACCCTCTACCCTAGTTAAATGGGACCATTCATTGAATATAGAGGACATGCTCTGAATTTTTAGCCTTTATTCATACCAGTCTTTCTACCTAGAATATACTGCTTGGCTCACTCCTCCATTGATGTATATCAAAAGTGATGTAAGCAAATGTTAGATTTCATATGTAAATGAATTTTAAATAATGAAATACTTTATCAAGGAAGGTTAGGAGATTTAAAGATCTTTAAAACAGGGTCTTATTGGAATAACTTGGATGTCATTTTTATATGGACTAAATACATAAAATTATTTCTGGTCCTATGATTCTATGTTATGTCCAGAAAAAAAATTAACCCAAATTAAATTTCAAGGGAAAACCTTAACTTTCTAGTATCATTCATTACTAAGAAAGGATTTTAAATTGCCTTTTCCTTCAGTTGTTTTATCTCTATTTCTCTTTCTTTAGAGAGGTCATCTACTATTTTGGCTGTTCAAAGAAAGAATACATTATAAAACAGATGTAACTGACAACTCTGACTAAAGAGAAATAGGCAGCCTTTGGGTCTTTGTGCAATTGGATCTCTAACAACTCAGCAAAGATTCCTTTCTAAAACAACAGTACTGTAGTGACAGCACATTCCTTTAGCAAAAGCCTTTATTAGCTTGAAAAACAGCAATATGTGTCAAGTCTGGCTGGAATGTGGGATAATGTAGTCCCTGTGATGCTATGAATTTAGAAAATTAAATGAGTCTTTTGTTAGCAAAGCTAATTCTGAGAGGCCACTTAGGCATTACAATCTCATTCAAATTTTTATGTGTGTAGAAAATATTAGCCATTATAAGAAAGAGAAAGGCTTACCAAATGAGAGACCAAAAGAGAGCTTACCAAATAAGATCTGGTTTCAGATCTTACCTTTGGTACATACTAGCTGGATGATCATAGGCAAGTCACTTGATCATGATTTGTTCTCGGCTGCTCTCTAAGATTATAAATTGCAGGGTGACTATAGATTATCAGAATTAGTATAAAGAGCTCCCTAAAGTAGAAATTTCTTACACCAATGAAATCACAGGTCTGAACCAATTCATTCTAGGTCAGGTAGCAGAAGGTGGTACAGTTGAATGGCATCCTTAAGAGAATACAAAATGGGGCAAAGGGGAATCACTGTCTCACTAACAGTTTAATGGACAACACAGAATGACAAATACCAAGAAAACCTCTTAATCTCTCTAGAAGAGGAAAAGTTAGGTCCAAGTACAAGGCATTGCTCAATATGGCAAGAAAAGTTAATCTTAACAGAAATAATGAAAGAAAGGTTAAATAATTCAGGATAGTGCAATTTATTTATTAAGTACTGCTTGTATATTATTTACTGGAGGGAGAAAAAAAAACATGTTACATGACCTACTCCAACCTTCAAAGACTATAGTGTCTAACAAGGAGGATTAACCATAAAAACATACTTATGAAACAAGCTATAATGTAAAAGTGCAAAGAAGGAGTCTATACAAAGTTCTATAAGATATTTGAGAAGGTAGAGATGATTTAAAGAATTGGAATAGAAAGGGAACTCTCAAGGGAAGATTTCATGGAGTTCAGGGTTGGGGAGGGGAAGGATAGCATCTGAGGATTTCCGCAACAAATCTTTTTTAGGAGCCCTGAGGTTGAGTAAAGGAGTTCATTTTGCTGCATAGAAAATTAGATAAGACTTACAATAATCCAGAGAGAGGCAAATGATGATTCTAAAGCTCTTGAGAGGTACCTGAAGCAGTTATGATGTGATCATCATCAGTTCTAACTCTACATAATTCTTTTTTTTGTTTTGTTTTCTTTCTTCCTTCCTTTCTCTTTTTCTTCTCCCTATATATATATATATATATATATATATATATATATATATATATATATATATTTATTTATTTCTTGCCTGTACAATAGGTTTGCCAATGACACCAGTGCTTCCTGTAAGCATTATTGAGCCCCTCTGATACTTTGGTGCTAAAATAAGAGTCAAGTAATCAGATACTATGCTCTAAAACATGACAAAAAATGAACATGGAAAATATGATGTTACTTGCAATACAAAGATAATTGAGGATCAAGTATTCTCAATTATCAAATTCATTTTAATTTTCTTTAGAGGAAAAAGAAGATATGCACTTTTGTAGTTATCATTGATTAAATTTTTTAATGTTATTCCATTAAGTGGGAAATAAGCCTCAGTGTTTTAAACAAACTAAAGATAGAAATGATATGACAATATACTAATTTCTCTGGAAGGATTTCTCCTATGTAGCCAGTCTTCATTTTTTTAAAGCAGAGGCCATGGTTTATCAGTAGTTGGCAGCCATTGATTCTAATGTGTAGTTTCTACCTAGACTCCCTTTTGGTTCACCTCTCATTTAAACTTATTTTGTATCCATTCACCTTCCCATCTTCTTTTTCACACTTAGTCATCCTGAATTTCTATTTCTTCATCAAACATTTTCTCTCTCTCTCTCTCTCTCTCTCTCTCTCTCTCTCTCTCTCTCTC
>JAJPUD010007286.1:54767-110549 GCA_023553655.1 Myrmecobius fasciatus
ACTCTCTCTCTCTCTCTCTGTCTCTCTCTCTCTCTCTCCCTCCCTCCCTCCCTCTCCCCCCCCCATACTTTTTTCATCAGAATTTTCTAAACATGGTCAGTGACACTTTATTTATGGAGGAAAATGTAGCCCATCATGTGTCTCAATTCAGTGTTATTCTCTGACTGCTTTTCCACATTTTATTTATTTTCTGATTTTCCACATCTGAAATTTAGAACAAATCCAACACAAATGTGAATTCCTTAACTAAACATGAGGGGCTTACCTATTGTGCTGCACAAAAAAAAGAAATTTTTTTTTTGTTTTATTTATGGCAATTCCTTCAATCCTATATATTTTCACAGAATGCTATTATGCTATTATGGATCTTTGTAAAAACTAGAAAATATTAGCAAAATTTTCTGTTGTGATCTAATCAGATCAACCTTTGTTTTCATTTCAGCCCCTTAAATGCAAATATTGGCAACAAAGTATGGTTATGTGCTAAATATGTTATTTGGTTTAAGCATTTTAACAAATCTGCTATTTTTAGCTGTTACTCCTCTAACCATCAGTTCCATGCTCTTACTAACTCAGTCACTGATCTTTCTAAATATACATAAAAAATTTGCTGGATATAGATAACTATGATAGCTCAGAAAAACTTATGTTGCTAAAAAAAAAAAAGTGTCATTTCTCAGTATATTGCGGTAAGTGACAAACACCTAAGCCACAATTCCAAATGTAATAGATACTGTTGAATGGATGATAAGTTAGTCAAAAGACATAAAATTGTAGTATAAAATTGGGAAAAATGAGAAACAAACTTTAATTCTAAAACTTACTAAAATCAGAAGGGTATTACACAATGCCAGGTCCACAATGGCAAGGTAAAATGGAGAACTGAGGCAATTATCCACATAATTCAGCCAAAGAAAAAGAAAGTCCCAAACACTTTTGCCTAAATTATCTGGTGTTTGTTATTTTTTTTTTTTGGCCTGAATTTTTTGTCCCAGTTTGTCACTTCACTTTGCTACAGTAGATCTGGTATGAAAACATGTAACATTACACAGCTTGGGCTGCAAGTAACAATTTTTAGGTTATTTTTGCATTTGACAACTAACTTATCAGAAATTCTTCTAAATCAATCCATGTAATCTTTAAAATTTTTGCATTTCTGTGAAGCAATATAAAAATGCTTATGGTGTGTATGCAAGCTGCTGTTTTAATTAACTTTCCTGAATTTCAAACATCTATATCTTACTCTCTTATATGCTTTTAACTAAGGTATAGTAGATGCATTTTTGCTTCAATACTAATTCAAGGTGTAATATTCATTTCTTTAGAGAACATTTTTGTTGTTGTGCATGCCTAGTGTTTTGTATGTTGTATATTGCATTCAGAATATTTTTTTCCTTCTCACCTATCCACAATGCAATGCCGTTCCCATGATGCACCTCTGCTTGCTGTTTACCTGTATGTTAATTCGCTTGAATCCCATTGGCCCACTGCCATCATGTGCTCGCTGCCTGTTATTAAAAGACTCAGTCGACTGCCAAAGCAATGAAGCGACCTCTCGAAGCAACTGTAGACCTGGTACTTTGACCTTTCACCTTTCGCTTTGCATGTAGCTTTTCAGAAAACCAACTGAGATTTGTATTGCTTTTTGTTTTAACATCAGTTGAAAACAGTCATTACTATTAATTTATGGAAATATCCAATTTAGTGTTTAGCCATCTCATTTTTCATATGTAATAAATGCAAGAGAATCATTTAATCCTAACATGTTTTAATACCGTTTCTAAAAGTTCTGAAGCAAGTTTCAATGATTTGGTAAAAGAAAGTTCTCATTAAAATCTTTATTAACTTTTAAGCTCCAAATATTTTCCTGTAGTTAGGGGGAAAAGAAGTTCTAGGTATTAATAATAAAAGTGGCTTTTTCTTTTAGAATAGTTTAACTCATTCTTAAAGCAGATGCCATTTTTGTTGCTTGATAGTTTCCTTTTCCATAGTTGTGGTGCTACAGTCTTAGGTTAATGAAATCATGCTTTTGCCCTCAATAACAAAACCTCACTCATTGTACATCGCTGCTGTTTGAATTAAGGTGCATGGCAAAGGCATCTCTTTAGCTGTCAATTTTAAAAGTATGTGGCAATATTCTATCTCTGTGTAGACTGGATATGTTTTTCCTTTAAGTTCTACAAGTCTTATCAAAATTCCTTATTTGTAGGCCTTTCCTCCCGGTGCTCTTCACCCTTTACCAAAGAGACAAGCACTTGAAAAAAGCAACGGTGCCAGCGCCGTCTTTAATCCCAGCGTCTTGCACTGTCAGCAGGCACTAGCTCATGCACAGTTGCAGCAACACACAGCATTTATTCCGACAGGTATGTTCCACTTAATATTTTAGAAGGAAAAAAGCCACTTGTTTGAATGTGCTTCTGGTAATTCACTCTCTTTTTTTCATTTCTTTAAGCTATTTGGTGACGCCTCCTCTACTTTTAAAGGTACAACATGGACTGAAACGTGGATCTAGAAGGACTTATGTTAATTTGAATTTCATCCAAAGCCTGTTAAGATTCTAAAGATAATTTAGATAACTAAATACTAGCTTTGATTCTTGAGATAAATGAAAAAAAAAACAACTAGATCTTTTTTTCTGTATTTATAGACTGAATATTGTTACTATAAACATATCCTTTTAACATTAAGCATTTCCAAATGAACCCAAGATTTATTATTAACATATAAGTGTATATATGCAAGTATGCACATATATACATATATATGATATATAAGGAACACTAACCTCAATCTTTTTCTAGAGAGTATATTCAAAAGCTAGACGATATAATTTAAAGAATTCTTTCAGTCATATTGTCCTCTGTTCCGTTCTCCATCTCCATCAATATCAAATTTGCAAAGACCATAATTTTCCTTAATGCCAAGTCATTCCCTGGTAACAGGTGTGAGATGCTTCAATGTACTGACTCTTTCTGGCTACTTGAAGATCTTTACATTAACCATAGAATTCTACTGGTGAACCTTAAAGATCATTTAGTATAAGCCTTTCATTTTTCAGAGAAGGCAAATGAGGCTTCCGAAGGACACATACTCTAAGTCAACAGTAGAATTGGGACTAGAGCCCAAGTTTTTTGATTCCTGGTTCCAGCTTTCATTCTGTTACATGTAGTTTTCTTTACACAGTATAGTGCATTGCACCAGATATGGGGAGAAATCATTAATGAATAGTTAGCTTACACAATGCCAAACAATCAGTTTGATGGATTTTTCATCTACTTAAATAGACTATAAACCAAATTGACCTGTTGTTTTGAACCAGGGAATGACTTAGGCTCTAGGGAAGCAGAAAGTATATTGAGGTTGTCTTTGTTATTTTTTTTTAATTATTATGTTGTGAGTTTGTTTGTTTTTTTTCAGGTGAGGGTAGAGTTGGTATTGATGGTGATAATATTTAAAGTTATTCTGCTTTATTGAAGGAAATAAATACATTTAAATTTTGTTTACTATCAAAGAAACCTAATGAAATCAGACATTTTTAATGATATATTATTAGAGTGGCTAATCTTTTCAAGAATTTTTTTTCAGCTCCTAATATGTATGGTAAGCATGTCCAAGAAGTTTTTTAAGAGTCTTTCCTGATATTTTGTTATTATGTGTATACTCTGGCATGTGTTTGTTAATCTTTTAAAAACATTTTAAAGTTATAATAAGTATATGAATTAAGCAAGTACAAGGATTCATAGTGCTCTGCTTTCTTGGTTCAAAGGTTTTATATTTACTTTAAAACTAGAAATCATGCTCCCACAAAATGCACTTTCCCATGTTGGAAATTAGTACTATTAAGGTTTCATTGGTGCCATGGTTAATAAAGCCCAATTTGTTTATATTATGGTACATTTATAACATTTGTATTTCTATATACAAAGTTACTAGTCACTATGGCTACTGTAATCCAATGGCATTATTCCATGTTAGGTTTAGTACAAGGTTCTCTGAGATAATCAGCTATTTCAGGATTTTCAAAGGGTATCTCCTAATGTTAGATTGATGAGATTTCCATCACTAGTTACTTGGCTATGATAAGTTTGGGCAACAACGTGGTATAACAGAAAGAGAGACAAAACTGGGTTTTTGTTCTTGGCTCTGACGCTAATTTTTGCGGTCACCAGGAGCCAATCATCTTACTTTTGTGCCACACCTCTGAGGTTTTTCATTTGGAAAACGCCAGGGTTGGACGAAATGACCTCTAAAGTTCCTTCTAACTCTAAAATTCTGTGATTCTGAAAAACAGGTAGAAAATAGCATGAAAATGTGGGAAAGTTCATCAAACCCAGTTCAAACCTTGCAACTGCCTATGAATCCCTAGAGCTCTGCTGAACAATGGATCTTGGATAACTTGTGATTCATAACACTTGTTTTATCACCTCTAACACTAACACTTAACATCCCTTCATAATAACTGTTTCATTTAGTCATAGAAAAAAAACAAACTCATTTAAAAGTTCTTTATTTAGAAATCATTTAGATATTTTCCAATCAAGAAAACACATCATCCCTGTGTGCCATGTACAGTTTCTTGATTTTTGTTTATGCAAGAATATTAAATAATTAAAGAAACAAAATGTTGCTGGGGCTCTGTAGTATTGCCCTCTATTGGATGAATAAATCATTCACATTATATAGGAAAGCTTCATATGCATTTTGGCTATAGGAGATTAATTGTAAGTCACATATTTCTGTGAAATTTGGAGTAGCCAAAGGTGTGTCAAAATTGCTTTCATTGATATTGTAATTTTTAAAATGTGCAAGAATGTAAGTCTTTGTAGAAAAACTTATAGAAACACTTGTGTAATGCAATGCATGAAGGAATTCTACATCTCAAATATTACTTTTTTTTTCTCTGAAGTTTTATGATGCTTGTACATGTTCTCCTTAGATGTTTGAAAAGAAATGAATCTTAAAAGAAATTAGCAAAACCCTTTTTTGCCTTTGCATGCCAATTTCAGGAAATTCTATGTTCACTTTATTTCCGGCTAGTTTCAGATATTGCTTTAACTTTGTATCAAGTACATCTCCAAAAATCCATAATAGCCATGATAATAATAAAATTATTGTTATTATTGTTGTTTTAAACCACACAATTCAAATTATTACTTTAAATCATTTTTTTTATTTCGCTGCTTGATGATGGTCTTTTTGCTTTAAATTGGCAGAATTTGGTTTTTTTCCTCCCTACAACTTTTTTTTATGTTCAGAATATTTTATAAAAGGAAAAAAGGAGCAACATATATCCATATAGAGGTTATCCTTTACTGTAAGGTCATTCATAGTAAAATTTTTGATGAGCTTTTGAAATCAACACCACTGAAATAGGGTGACTTTTGTATAAGACATAAAAATGTTGTCCAACAGTGATGTGGTCACCATCAATACCTTGCAAGATTGGGAACTTCTCTAAAAAACTATAGTAAAGCAGACATAGTCCTCACTGGTACCCCCAGCATATTAATAGTAGATGATTTTTCCTTTTTAATTTTAACCCAATGATTATGATTCTTTTTTTGCTATTAGGAAAATGGTCAAAAAAAATGCATCTACAGAAAATAGTAACATAAGTTTTGGCATCTCTGTGATAGATTTAATCTGAATTGCTGAAAATGTTTTTGCAGACATTATCTCATTATTCCTCAATATATTTCCTTATTGTCAATGGCAGAATTATTATGCTCATTTTGCAGATGAAAAATCTGAGTTTATAAAATATTAATTGAATAATATAGTTATCCAGACAACTTACACACATATACACATGCCCCCCCCCTTTTTTTTTTGCTTTTTGCTGAGGCAATTGAGGTTAAGTGACTTGCCCACGGTCACACAGCTAGAGAATGTTAAGTGTCTGAGACTAGATTTGAACTCAGGTCCTCCTGACTTTAGGGCTGGTGCTCTATCTACTGCACAACCTAGCTCCCCCTCCACATGCCCTTTTGATGAAATATCCAAATGAGATGTTTTGAACATTTTTCTCCTCTCTTGAATATAATACATCAATGTAACATGTAGGCAATAAAAAAGGACATCTACCTATTTAATTTCATTAAATACCATATAGATTTGTGATGAAAGAAAAAAAAAACTTTGGTTCACATAATATTCCACATAGAGGTCATGTAGCCTTGTGTGGAATTCATAGACAGTTTTTGGAAGAAGTTATATAAAAAATTTATAAAAGAGGTTTAAAAGCATAAAATCACCTTGTTACTTTTTTCTCTTTACAAAAGAAACTGAGGCTGTAGCAGAGACAGGTCTTCTTATTCCAAATTCACTAGTTTTTCTACAGACACTGTTACCTCCCCATGGCCCTGTTTAGATAATTAAGACAACGTTATTGTATTCTTTCTTAAGTTGCGGCAGTCTAGATGGCAAGCTACTCAGGGCCAGCTCCACAACGTACAGTTTATCGGATTAAGTGAACATTTCCCAGAGTCTAAGAGTTAGAAGACACCTCAGAGAATATCTAAGCAATCTATTCCTAAACAAGAAACCCTTTGAATAACATATATGACAAATGATTATCTAACTTGAGCTTGAAGATTGTTAGTAAAGGTGAGTCCTCTATCACCTGTCATAGCCAGTTTTACTTTAGAGAATCTTTTATCAAAAGGCTCTTCTAAAAATTGCCTCTTTGCCACCCCTACTCATTGTTCTTATATGTTCAGATCAAGCAGAAAAATTCTAATCCCTCTTTACCTCACCTCCTTCATTCCCAAATTCATATCCCCTACCCTAGACTAACCGTCCACCATAGGTTCAATTGAATCTTATAAGATACAAACTTGTGGCCTTTACCAATTCTGGTTGCATTCCCCTGGATGACCTGCAGTCCTTCCTAAAGTATGGTGACAAGAAATTAATATAGTACTTTTGATATGCTTTAATCAGGGTCATCTTGCTCCCTATTTCTTTTAATGCAGCCTAAGGTTACATTCACTTTTCTTGACTGCCTGATACCATTGTTGATTCATATTAGGCTTTCATCCCAATAAGACTTTAAACTTTAAAGAAACTTTATGTCCCAATATCTATTTCTCTCTATTCTCATGAAGCCTTCTAAATGGGTGATCTCACTTAAAAGTCATTCCATCGTTATATGACAAGTGACTGTCAGTTCTAGCTCTGACCACCAATTTAATCAAAATATCTGATCCAAAACTGGGTCCAAAATGAAGGTAGCTTAATAAGAAATTGGATTGTAACTGAAACAATCACTATTACTATAAGTATGGGAGACAAGGAATTGAGCCCAGATAATAAATACTATGTAGATGTTAATACATCCCCTCCTCACTCTTCCTTTATCCCCAATCCGGAAAGATTCCTGGGCTCCATCACTTCAAGTTCATGGACTTCCAAACAGAAGTGTAAGATACCCTTTGTCCTTAAGCTTTAGCCTGAATCACCAGCAGCCAGGGGGAAAAATTGATTCCTGGTACTATACATACAGGGGAATTAGCTGCATATTTTTTAAGAAGGGTATCAAAACAATTGTGTTCTTTAAAGCCCAGTTTCTTAAATTGTGTGTCATAACCCTCTACAGTCTCATAACTGAATGTGGGGGTTGCCAAATTATGATTTATTATCAGCAAATGTTTGAATTGTATACCTGTTTTATATATCTATATACCCAGGGCCACATAAAAATTTCTTAAATAAAAAGAAGTCAAGAATGGGAAAGTTTAAGAATCTTTGCTCTAAACTACCTAAGCAAAGTCCAGTATGATTACCAGAGAAAATCAGAAGGAATAATTGGTAGAGTCTTTAAGGTCCTAGATTTCTTTCCTTTGGCTTTAAGACCTTTGGGCCTCACTTTGTAGTTTCTTGGCTTGAGAGGTTGTTCTATATGTTCCCCTGAGGCATAATCACAGAAGCACATGTCTTTCTGAGGAAATAGAGTTAAATTGTACTGGACTTTGATCAAGCAAATAATGTAAAGAATAGGCCAATGACAAGATAAACATCCATAGACAATACTACTTGCTTCTCTGCCACTTTCCCCTTAGTTTCCTAATTAAAAGTCTTACTTTATTGACTTCTTATTTGGGAATCTTGATGACCTTGTTAACTTGGAACATTTTCAATAACAAAAGAAACAATCATTATAATGTAATGAAGACAATGTAGTCTACTGTGGGTAGAATACTTGACCTGAATTGAGGAATATGGCTTCTATTTCTAACCACACTATTGACTCATACTCTTTATGACCTTGTATACTTTTCTGTACTTAGTTTTCATCTGCAAAAAACCTATTTTCTTTCAAGGGAATACCTTGATAATGTCTGCAAAATATTTTAAGGTCTTGTAGAAAAGGAGTTAGAAACAAATTTGATATCATTGAATACATTTTCATGGATGCAAGTCAAAATTATGAAATGCCTATCAGTGTGCTTGAATTTTTGCACAAAATGATGTCAGTTGTATTCATGAATGATAGAAACTATGAATGATCTTCAAAGGTCATGTTAAACTAACCTCTGCTGGTATCTGTTTGTGCTTGAATCTCACTCTGAATGTTAACTCTAAACAGCTAACCTGTTTCTTTCCCTTTATTCACTTTTCCCACCTCCCATTGCATGACATGCAGGGTCAGTTTTGTGCATGGCACCCGCTACCAGTATTGGTAGGTTCCAACCTTTTTTATTTGTCTTTGATATTCTGTATAATACCTTCACATGCTTCAAACTTCTTTTTGGAAATCTCAGACATTCCTTAGGAAATGGTTAGATCTGAAGATCTAACCATTGAAGATCTTAATTGACTTTAGAGTTAATTTATAGGGTTTTTAGGGTTTTGTTTTTGTTTTTAAGAAAACTACAGCTTGGATGGGACATCCCCTGCTCTAACTACCATTCTACATTAGCATAAAACCATGAATTCCAATCTGCTTTTCAGTGATCTCTATTTTGATTATTTGTATATTTTATATGGTCTAGCATAAGGGGAGGGGGTAGCTTACTTTATAAAAAGAACAGGCTAATTTCATTGGTGTTTTAAAGTTTCATAGTGGTGTGCCTTTATTTCCTCTTTGCTGTGTGTTAGAGTTATCAGAGTTTCCCAGAATTCTTTTAAATATTTTTTTTTCAAATAGAAGTGTTATATAAGACAAAATGCTTAAATTGCCATCCTCATAATTATGTCTTCTATGATCATTCTTATTATTACTTTAGTTCCCCCTTGGAGAATATGATTTAATATTAAAGGTTGATTGTTTTTAAAAGTCAGTGTTATTTTATGAAAACAAGCTAAAATTAAATGTAGGATCATTATTTCTGATTAAAAAAAGAATCTAAAATGGATTTTACCAAAGTAAGTTTGACTAAGTCATCTCGTTTATTTCTTTTTGCACCCAGGCTATAATTTCTGGACACAAATAAATAACAACCTATGGCATTTCCCATTGAAACAAGACAGCAAGGCTAATGAAAAATAGCATTTTATGAATTTTGAACCAAAATGAAAATCTCAGCATTGCTCAGTGCTAATAAAATTTCAACTTCACCATAAATCATTCTAAGGAATAGTATTTCCCATTTTGTTTTGACAATTAAAACATTTTGTCTTTCACGAATCTGTCAAAGATGTGAATTATAGATTCCTACATTATTGGACAATTTTATTCACATTCATAAGAACTCTATAGTTACAAGGATTAGAGAGAGAGAATTTGGGGGAAAAACTATGTTTAGAAATAAAACTTTTATTAATACAACAACCAAAGGAGTCTTTTTTGGATTTTCTGGGAATCACTGATTATGTTTTAAAACTTCCTTTAATTGTACTTGTAATAAGCTATTTTCCCTTTTTTATTTCTCTCCCATGCTTCCTTGCTTTGCATTGTGGTTGCATGCCATCTGCTGGTTTAACCCATGATGGCTTGCTGCTCTGATATTCACCATGCCAAAATACCACTTCTATCACCATAATGCTACACCCTACTGTTCATTGCTTCCATGGTTCCCCTCCTGAAAGTACCCATGATGCACAGCGCTACGTCCGCCACTGTCTCTGCAGCAACAACTCCTGCAACAAGTGTCCCCTTCGCCACAACAGCCACAGCCAATCAGGTTTGCTCCTTTTAAAGCTTTCTTTCACAAATCCCAAACTCTAAATGAGTGCTGATACTTTGGAAAAAAAATTCTCTATGAGAATTTTTTTTCATCTTTATCCATCAAATTTTATTTTTAATGAGTTTATAGCAATCATTTATGGACAGGTTGCACTTATTTAGAGTTAACATTTACTGCAAATAATGATGTAGCTATGTTTTGTGTTGCACTGTTCGTTTTTGTACCTAATATTGTGTAATTAACCTGACAGGCTTAAATTTCTTTTAGTAGAGCATTGCCTATCCAGTGGAATCAGAATTTCTATGTTAAAAGACGTCCAAACACACCATGGGCTGTTTCAAACTGGTTATATTTTAAGGTTTTATCCACACAAAGTGAGGTATGGAACTGAGGCAACTATTCAGTTAATTGAGACCTAATGATCTGTTCTCGAGGAAAGAACTGTTCTCTTTTTTTAGCCTACTCTTTTTCCTCAGAAACAGATTTAGGGTGGGAGGGAAGTTTGGGAGGGGGAGGTGGTTAAATTTTCTGGATTGATGGTTCACACTGATAATTACATAATCACTCAACTCTTCACATATTCTGTAGACATAGTCTTACTTACCCATACATACAGTTCTGTAAGAAAACTATTATGCCATTTTACTCACAAAGATTCAGTGCTATCAATCTTGACTACTAAGATCAGCTTACCAGAACATGGTGCTAATAGGATTAAGGCTATGACTTTAGTCCTGACTAGAATATCCAAGTTTCTGCCTGCCCCATGGCCGCAGGCTCTAGAATGAACAGGCGAGCATGGATGGATGAACACAAGTCATGATCATTCTTGGGAAAAAAACTTATATCACATATTTTACTGGTGGATATCTTCATAAAAGAAAGATAGGGCTTTTCTCTGCTGCTATAAAGGCTATTGGGGGGAAAAATAAAAGCTAGTAAAATGGTGTTGGGGAAAGAGAGAGAGACATAGAGAAAGACAAAGAAATATTATGTGATGCAAAAATAACAGAATAAGGAATTCTAAATAACAGAATGAGGAATTCTAATAAAACTAAAGTCAAAGGGAATAAACCACCAAACTGCATTTACATGGAAGTTCCATTCCCCCTAGGAGAAAGGGCTGAGGAAAAAAGAGGGAGGGTGGAAGGAAAGAAGGAGAACTGAACTAAGCAGAGCTGTAGACAAGTTATTTACAAGCTTATTGTAAGTATCAACAATTACTTATCCTTAATTTCTTTCTCTACCTCCCATCCCATAAATCCCATTCATTCCCCCAGAAAGTCACCTAACCTCTCAAACCACCTACCAAAACAAAACAATAGGTAGAAAATCCAAAAGCTAACAGGAGGAAAATAGCAGATGAAGAAGTTCTATTAAAAATGTCTACATCCTAAGAAGTTTTGACTGCACCCCTGAAATAAATAATCATTGATATAACCAAACTATAAAATACACAATAAAAAAGAATACTGAGGTCTGTCTCAGGCCTAATACTCAGGTCTATGTCAGCTATATGTATGTATATAAATCTAACTTTTCTACACTTTAGTTTCTTTTTCTATAAAATAGGAATAATAATACTTGCATTATCTAACTCCCAACTTCATAGGTTCTTGTGAGGAGAATGAAGTGTAAAAACTAATAAATCAAATTGTGCTAGAGGTGGGAACATGTGTGTGTGTGTGTGTGTGTGTGTGTGTGTGTGTGTGTGTGTGTGTGAGAGAGAGAGAGAGACAGAGACAGAGACAGAGACAGAGAGACAGAGAAGAAAGACAGGAGAGAGGAGAGAGACAGAGAGATTTGAGCTAATTTGCTAGATGTTACTATGAACTAAGAGTTACAGAAGAAAAAGCAACCAACAACTGTTTAAATTTAAACAATTTGTTTAAATTGTGGTTTTGCTGACATTTCTATTGTCAGTGTTCTATAGTCAGAGTTTTAAAAACTCTCTGTAATTTCACCAAAAAAAAAAAATCATATATCTTAGGACTCAGATATGAGTGGAATGCATTTTAGACTGCTGTGCAAATAACTGTCATAAAAATATATAAATTTAACTTGAAACTAGGAAACCTATTGGTGGATGACTAATATCTACTTTGTACCTTTTTTAGGGACAGTGCAAAAAATAGCATAAATTCCCATATATTCTGCTATAGGAAACCACTGTCAGATATAATTATTTAAATAAGACACTCCAGACTGAAGCAATTGGCATCTGTTCTCTACCATAAAATTATGCAGTTGCTTCATTGATATGGCTATATCATATTCATATAGAGGTTTTCAGTAGAATGATAATTACTACATTAATATTGGACTTCAAAATATACAAAGTAATTTCTCAGAGTAACAATATGAGCCAAGTAGGGCAAATATTATTATTTTTTTTTTCATATAAGGAAATTGAGGCTTGGGGAAATTAAAAGACTGCTGAAATTTTCACAACAAATGTCAGAATTGAGACTTAAGCCCAGATGTCCTGACTCCAAGGTGAATATTTTTTTTTTTTTATCATGCATACTTATTTCAAATAAGGTAAAATGGGACCAAAATAATGAGCAGTCTTTAGGTCAAATGGAACAAGCCAAACCAATAACATTTGGATCCAACCAACTTTAGTGTCTCCATACTATATAGATAGTCCCCTTTTTAGTTAGTTTATTTAGTTAGTTTATAGTTCAACACTTTAAAAAAAGAAAGAAATTCAACACTTTTGGTCTGGTCATTTGCTCAGCTAGGAAGAGGACAAGGGTCCAGCTTGTGATTTATGCATTATGCCTTGCCCTGTGTATAGTGAGCCTGAAATTTTTAACAAAACAAAACAAAAACTAATTAGTTAACATTTTTATGAATTAGTTTTAACGAGTTGGTTAGCATGTTTAAACCAATAGAGCTATTGTGCTAATCATATTGTATAACTTCTGCCAAGTCTGGTTTTGTCTTGGTAGCCAAGCATACCTAGAACATTGTCCTTAGCAAGTGCTTGTGGAATTGGATTGAGGCAAATATTAGCCAGTTTCAAACAATTAGTAATTGTAAGTGAAGCTGAATATGATCGATTCATTTAGCCTGAAAACATGAATTGATGAATGAGTCCTCCAACTGAAAAACTTTTCCCTGATTTAGAAAGATTTTTCTCCCTCCAATATGATAATCATATGAAGAAAGCCTATATTATTTTGTCTCTGTAAAGAATACAGAAAAAGCAAAAAATAAAAAAAGTCACTTATTTTCTTTCCTTGAAAATGACTGGAGAAGTTTTTAAGATGAAGGAATGGCAGTGAAGAGGAAACTGCTATATTTGAAGTCAGAGAGCCTGGATTCTAATTCTGACTGCTATAGAATAGCTCTATGACTATAAACAGATCAGTTTGCCTCTGTGGACTTCTATATAATAGGAATGTGTCTAATATCTACTTGACCAATTTGTCTTAAAGATCAAGTGTAAATGTAAATAAATGTAAAACACTTTGTAAGCTATAAAGCACCCTATAAACATTAATGATTATAATGTTATCTTCTAAGAGTATCTTGAGGTTTAATAGATTAATGAGTAAAGATTTTTTAAAACTGATTAAAATTAAAGAAAATAATAAGCTATAGATAAATACATACATAGGTAGACAATATGTTATAATCTAATACATTTTCACTTCTGTCAAATACTTTACACTTCATAATAAGATATTCTAATCCAGAGAACATTTCTTGTATATAATATCAAAAGATATGCTCTCAGTTCCCATTGTATGCTGTTGAAAGGCAGTTAAGTAGAAAATGTCAAAGGCTTTTACATAAGACTACTTACTGGTAGATTGTCTGCTTATAATAATATAAATTCCATCCACTGTTCATTTTACCAAAAAAAAAAAAAATTAACATGAGAATTCCTGTATCCAATCATGCCCAAGTTTTTGTTTTAAATCTTATTTTGGGAGGGAGATGAGTAAAGTTCAGTTTTTCTATCTGCTTTGCTTTGGAGCATCAGGGAAGGACAGAGCACATGCCCTACAGTAATAGATCCTGTTGGCAGAGTTGAAAAACCACTGAAATTGCTATTTTAGGAAATAATTTGTTATGAGCTTTAAACAATAAAACCAAGAGGAAATACATTCATAAGTAGATACATTTTTTAAAAATAATTTTCATAAATAAGTATCTTATGAGTGGTTCTCTCCTATATCTTTCCTTTTCCATTGCCTTTGTTCTACTCACTCCCATATTTGAATTTGCAATACAGTTTTCCTTTTATAATATCATAATGAGTGTGTTAACTTTTCTTCTGGTACAATTTTTTCACATCTTTTAATATGCTTTTCCCACATTTCTTTGTATTCTTTATATTTTATCATTCCTAATTGCATTATAGTATTTACTTCTTTTAAAGTCAATTACATTCTAATAATTTATTCAGCCATTTCCTTGTCTACTGAACTCTAAAGTTGCTTCTAGGTCATTTCCCAAATATTGGATACTAAAGTTGCTTCTATAATTGCAAATGATGCTACTAGACATATTATTAAGAAATAAAATAAAAGTTGTAGCAGCTCAGGTAACATATAATGATGCATTTTGCATTGTGATTGAAATAAAAGTGGTAGTTTTCCTATACTTAAGCAGATTTGTAATTTTTTTTTCTTTTAGTATGTTTATCTCCACTTATACCCGAGTGCAGGCTTTCTGGTGTGTCCAGTTTCCATAGATTTGGGTGAAGTAGGAGTAATTTCTCCTTTGTCTTTCAAGTCATAGCAACTCAAAAGAAAGAAGAACCATAGGCTGAAACTCTATGTTATATTTATGATATGTCATATTAACCTGAGGAAACTGAAGGGGATCCTTGTTTACATAGATGCAGCACTAGCTTAAATAAGAGCCTATGACTTTTTCATTATTACAATAATAATCACTGGCATTTATATAATGCTGTAAGATTTGAAAAGAGCTTTACCTCTCATGTCTCACTAGATCCTCATAACAGCCCTAAGTAAATGGTATATTTCTCCCCTCCAGATGAGGAAACATGCAAACAGAGGTATAGTTATTTGTCCAGGTTCCACAACTAGCAAGTTTCTGAGGTCAGGTCTTCCTCATTCCAAAATTATTTTACCTCCAAACTGCCATCCCTATGTTTAATAAGTAATTTCCTGTGGCTAAATACTGAAATTCAAACACTGATAGAGTTGTTTTATTTAATAATACTGTTGCCTTATCTTTGTTGTCCTTCCCCACCTAAAGCATTGCCCATAAGAGCTAATCCATAAATATCTGCATAATTAAATTGACAGCAAATATGTAAATAGGACATCATTAGTGAATAAATTTGATTATCGAATTGCTCTGATGAGTAAAATGACTCCTGTTTGGTGTTCAGTTGGTGACATAAGCATATACCTACAAAAAAAGACGAAGTAGAATGAATTTGGTCACCTTTCTAATTTTTTTTTTTCTTTTTTGAGCCATGGCTTTACAAGTTCAATTCATTTTAGTAAGTATTATTAGGTGCTTGCTGTTTTAAGTAGCATCTTTTTTATCCTATATAACAAAGTAGGCTATATTAACTATAAATTAATCAGAAAGTACCAGTTCCCTGCCCCTGACCTCATTTTAGCTGAAACAAGGAGTCACAAATTCACTAAATTTCAGCATTAAAAGAGATCTCAGATTTCATCTGATCTAGCAATTCTGTTTTTGTATCATGGATCCCTTTGGCAGTCTAATAAAATTTATAGTCCCCTTCTCAAGATAATATAATTAATGCATAAATAAAATGCATAGGATTACAAAGGAAACCAATTATAATGAAATATAATTATAAATATTTTTTTAAAGTTCACAGACCCTGTGTTGAGAACCTGTAATCTCATCCAACCAGTACTTGACCAAGAATCCCTTCAATACCCATTCAAGTCACCCAGCCTCCAATTAAAAAACAACAACAATAACAAAAATCATCGCTGAAAAATCCATAAAGAAATCCATTTTGGTTTCATGCAACTCTAATTAGTAAGTTTTTCCTTATATTAAACCAGAACCTAACTCTGAGAAAATTCCATTAATTGCCCCTTCTCGGTTTTCTATGTCTGGGTAAGGAAAAAAAAAATCCTTTTTCAATATGACAATTCTGAAATATGTGAAACAGCTATCATGTCCTTCCATAAATCTCTTCTTCCTGAGAGTAAACTGGCCTAGTTTGGGAGGGCTCCTTCTCAAATGTCTTTTCCATCCTCTTCCTCCCACACTATGAATATGGGAATCCTCCAAGGCTCTGTCACAGGTTTCTTTCCCTTCACTCTCTCCTTTGATGTGCTCATCTGTTTCAATAGTATCAGTCTTCATCTCTGGTTAGCTAGCTGTTCCCCATACAAAATGTTACATCTCTGTTCTTCACCCCTTTGCACAACTGGTCTCAAAGTCTGAAAAGTATCCCTTCTCTCTCTGCTTCAGAGAATCCCTAAGCCTTCCTTGAAAGCAAACTCAGGGACCATCTTCAAAAAGATTTATCCCCCTCTCACATTACTTAGAAATTATTTGCACATTACTTTGTAAATACTTAGTATTTACATCCTTATGTACCTGCTAAAACTTTCTAGTAGAAAATAATACCTCCTTGAAGGTAAAGACTATTCTGTTTTACCTCTTTCTTTCCCCAGTCACAAACACAATCTCATCCTTACAATAAGAGGTCAATAAATGATTGTTGAATTGAATTTTATGACGTTTCCAGGCCTTTGCTATCCACTTCATATTCCTCTAGACACACTCCACTTTAACAGTCCTTTCAAAAGCTCACAATAGAATATAGTAATCCAGATGTAGTTTTATGAGAACAATGGTGATCCTGAGAAGAAAGTGAGTTCTGCTTCATTTAATCCAATTGCCAGGCAAGTCAAAGCAAGATATCAACCTGTAATCATTAATCCTCATTGAGAACAAAGTAACAACATAAAAATATCCCTGCAAATCTGACTAGCAGGAAGCTATGCCATCATTTAAGTCATTGATAAAAAAAAAAATATTGTGTAGAACAGGGTCAAAGAGAGATCCCTGTGGTCATTAAAGACCTACTTTCAGTTAACCCACTGACCTATGTTGATCCCATTATTATTATTTTTTTAAAAATTTAATCATTCTACCAAATCTGAGTTTTTCAAAAATACTGTCACGTAGCCCACAATTGAAATCATAAGGCAATTTGTTGATTCCATCCCCCCAAAAAAATTCAGGAGAATTTATCATCATCATTACCCTCAATTTGGTCATCCTTTAAAAAAAACAGTAAAGAAATTTAGTCTGTTAAATTCTTTTTTTGGCAGAACCATACTGTCTCCCATTGATCATTTTTTTTCTTTATAAGCACACACAAAGCATGTTTTTAATAATAGTTGGGTAATTTTGCCAAAAATGGAAGTAATGTTTTAATAGTCAATCACTTGTAGAATCTACTTTCTTCCATTAAAAAAAAAATCAGGACATTCTTTGCCCTTTGCAAATAATATAGTACCTCTCACATTGTTCTTGATATTTCATAGATCAACAGTAGCTACTCAACAATTATTTCAGGACCTTTAAATGTAGTTTTAGTTCCACTGAGTCTGGAGACTTGAACTCATTAAGGACAATTAAATTCCCTCTCACCAATCTTTACAAATTTTAGATCTACTCTCTTTTGATAATTTTTGTCTTTGGCATACAATAGATGGCTCAGTTCATTTCTGGCTTTTCACTCTTCTGATAACTATGCTTAGAAAACCAAGTCAATCATTTGTGTTTATTCTCCATTATTCATTTTTATATCCATCTTTTGTTTATAGCTTTTTAAAATTTGAAATGGTTGGTTGGCTTCCTTGGGAGTGACATCAATCTAATGTAGATAGCTCTCCTTTTCCTTTCCTCTTTGGAACCATTCTGTCTTTAGAATTTCATTCCTGAGAATGCCCTGTTCCTCTTAAACCTACTTCCTTTATAGAATTTTTAGGTCATTGGGTCTTACCTATCTTTTCTCTGAATCTCTTTAAGTCCTTTTACCCCAAATGAAGTTTACACCAGAATATCCCCATTTTCCCCTCTCTATCATGAATTCTAAAATGTAATGAGCACTTGTCCCTCCGCCCCCAAATGCTTTTACTTGAGCAACTTGTTTCTCCCTGTTAGAATCAGGTCAAAAATAAGGAGTCTTCCTTTTAGCTCCCAAGAGAGCCTGGAAGTTAAGAAAGGATACAAGGTATCTTATGGCAGTCAGAGACTTTCTAGGGAATTCATTGGTATAATTGCAGAGGAAATCCCTGGACAAGGATTTTGGCTCCAAGCAACAAATAAACTTGGATATTAGCAGCAACAAATTAAGCAGCTGAGAAGAGAGAGCCAAAGGTTTAAAGCTATTAGAAAAAAGAGGCTCAGGGTTAAAAAACATCACTGGCAAAAGTTTTTTTAAATCTTATTCTACCTATTTACCTTTTGTATATCTATTTTATTTTAAATATTGTTTCCTTCTTAAATAGTTCTGTTTTGGAAAAAGAGTAATTAGAGGGAAAATGTATCTTGCTCAATTCAGATTTTTAGGGGTATATCTAAAATATTACTTCTTACCTGGTGGCAAAATACTGTAATAGCAGTTAAAATATCAGATAGATACCATGAGTGCTAGATTTAGACAACTAAATACATATAGTGATTAAAGAAGTATAAATACTATGGGGAAATTGTAGTAGGATAAGGTTGAAGAGGTAAAAGGTGGGAATTATTTAATTATGAGAGACTCTCTTGCTGTTTTTACCATTTTTCTTCCTCCAGTTGATAACCATGTACCCAGACATGGCAGCATTTGTGAAAAGCTCTGTTGATGACAAACTAATTTGACCACCAACATTTTAAAAATTATATAAATAGTAGGCCACAAACCACAAATTAAAGCTGAATGAATGGCAACTTATCTGGTATTGTCCCTTATTTTATAGTGGAGGAAATGAAATCCCAGAGAGATGGGATGATAGTCACACAAGGTCACCAAGCTGGCTAGTAGAAGTGTCAAGACAAGAACTCCTAAGTTATATTCAACATTCTTTTTTTCACATGACACATTAGGCCATTATTGTTCTAAGACACTTTTAAGTGCCATTGCAGTTGTTTTTATATATAGCCTTCTCTAAACCACCTCTCACCCTGCCTCTTTCTCCCTTCTTCTCTCCCTTCCCCCCTCTTTATCTCTCTCTCTGTCTCCCTCTCTCTCTCCTCTCTCTCTCTCTCTCTCTCTCTCTCTCTCTCTCTCTCTCTCTCTCTCATACACACACACACACACACACACACACACTCTGCCACCATCATCACCACCACTATCACCACCAACAACAAAGAACTTGGAGAAAAAGACAGGCTTTAATTTACAGAGGTTTTGAAAATTGAACTGCTTTCTTTAAGGTGTGAATTTGCTAGATGGCAGTGTCATCATAGCAGATGAGAAAAATACAGGATCTTCACAGTATGTGAAAAAATGACACATTTTCATTTTCCTTACATAACATTCATTTTAATGCTATTCCCAGTTCTTTCACTACATGTGAGCATTTGGTTGTTTTTCTGTCTTTAGTGTCTTCAAAGCCAAGGCTGAATTACACATTCTGCTCCACTGCTGAAGTGGGAACTGTAGCCAGATACTGCACAGGGTTCTGAGTCTTACATAATGATAGTGCATACAGAGGCACAATTTTAAGTAGGATTCAGGAGCTTACATTAACTTCAGGTAGGTTCCAGTTTCTGTGACTCTCTTTGGAACATAACTTCATTCTCCTCTTTGAAATGTCCTTCCACTTTCAACATAAACCATTCTCCATTGCTTATTCCCTGGCAGTGACAAAGATTTTCTTTATTTCCCTCCCGAAGTTCTGGGACCCCCTTGAATGAAACTGCTTCAAATTGGGAGCAGCCTATTGAGTTCAAGATATTGGCTATCCTTCAAAGAACAAACATGCTTTCAATGTAGATTTTTGAAATAATTTCTAAGTACAAGAACTCATTTTATTAAATATGTTGCAGCTGGTGTCCTCCATATCTTAAGTAATATTTTTGTTATATTATAATAACATTTTAAATTATTTAACAGTTAATTTCAAACTGATTTTCTTACCCTAATTTAGTACATTAAGATAGTAGTTACATTATAAAAATATGCTTTGACATATAAACATATAAACATCTGGTTATTTCATTTGCATGTGGATATCTTCATCAGGAAAAGAGTTAGATTTATCTGAAAACACTCTTGGTAAAAATGCTTCCTGAAAAATTCAGATCTAAATACACTTCTCTTTTTGTGCTATCCAAAAGTGTCAGTTTTTATGGATTTGACTAGAAGCCATATATGAAAGGTGAAAGATTATTCTCCAGTACAGAATTTCTGTTTAAATGGATTTATATCCAGATGGCCTACATTTCCAATAAAGGCACAGCATATCAGTCCTTAGAGAGAACTTTTTTCTATATGTTTCTTTTCATATTAAAGTTCAGCTGTTAATGATTTGTGAAACTGTAACTTTTCACACTCAGCCTGAAACATGACTGAGAGAATTTTGGTCAAATATACCAGAATGGAAAATGTCAAGGAAAAAAGAATCTTTTCATCAAAATCATTTGTCACTAACATCACAGAGTTTTATGTTTTACTTTGCAAAATGTTAATCTAAAGTGATAGATTTGCTACTCTTCAACAAAACAATTATTCTGACTTAACATTTCTTTAGAAATCTGCTAAATATTAGAGATATTTTGCTGAATAGTAGGCAATTCCTCTCCAAAATGGAACCAGCTATAGTTTAATCCTAGGACCACAATTTAAGCTGGTCGTCTTGGAAACCCCTTCTGCACAAATAAAAATTCCTCTTGCAAAAACATGTAAATTTGGTATAAAACAGAAACTGCCCTTCTCATTACTATATTCTTTTTTCACTATAAATAACTGACAGTGCTACTTCTCAAAGTATCTTTAAATCTCCCATTAATTATCTTTGACCTTTCCATATAATGGTAGTTTATAAATGGCTGTATAATAGGCCAGGCAGAGTTGCTCCAAAGTGTTCATATATTAACACATATAATTAGCAGTGCATTAATTAATTACCTCACTTCTGGTATATTGTGTTATCTCCAAGCAATAAAGCCTTGGTTTTGGCTTTCAATAATCATGCAATGTTCAAGTATAGAATTGTAGTTGAGCCCAAAAATCTAAATTATCTTTTTGAAGCAAATTCAGAACTTGCCCCAACTAAAATGCTCAAAAACTAAAAAATTCAAACAATGCTGGTATAGACTGCAAGTGAAGACTAAAGGGGAAAGAATAGAGAGTCAGCAAAACATTGGGCACAGTAAAACCAGGCAGAGATGGGTTTGAGTCAGGGGAACATAGTAATAGAAAATATTAGTGAGAAGCACACAAAAAGAAAATAAGGGAAGTAGATGGGTGGGGAAGAGACAGGTATTCTTTCTACTCTTGGCTTTAAAAAAAACATGTAATATAGTGTTGTTTTTTTAATCTTACTTTATTTTTAAGAAGGCAGGGTGGCAATAGGATTTGTAGCTTTCTCTTGGTGCTAGAGAGAAGAGCTGTACAATCTTGGGTTCCCAAGGAATCTAGGAAGGAAGGAAATTTTCTTCACCTGACCCTGGAACACCCCTCTTCCTTACCAGCTGGACTTCACTCCTCTTGCATTTAATCCTGTCTGTGGCACACTTCCTGTTGTATATGTAGAACAGAGAAGGGGAGAGGAAGGACTTCCTATTCTCAATTTCCACTGAATTCTTTCAACTTTAGCTACTCTGCACAATCTCATAGATACTCTATTCATGCAATTTGCTCAGCTGTGGAGGTGGGGGTAGGACAGGGTGGAGGAGAAATCTTAGGAACACAAGATAAAAAGAATTTTTTAATACTAGTGGGCATTCATAAAGCATCCATTCCTAGAACCACTTAACCTGGGTTTCATTATCAACAATATTTTGAGATATCTGAGGTTCTCATCTCAGGTATGACTTATAATCAGAATAATAACTAGGAATTCTGGCATCTCGAGCAAATTAAGTTGAGCCGGGTTAAAGGTAAATGGTAGGTCTTAAGTATAATCACTTCTAAGCATGGTTAAAGCAAATTGGAGACTGAGGTTGTGAAAGTTGAAGAGATTGATAAACTACAAGTTTTTGAAAAAGTCAAGAAACAGGGTAGAGAATAAGAGACTGAACTTATGGGGGAAGGATGAAGAGTGAACATAGATAGCAGC
Organism: Myrmecobius fasciatus; assembly: GCA_023553655.1. Taxonomy (NCBI): domain Eukaryota; kingdom Metazoa; phylum Chordata; class Mammalia; order Dasyuromorphia; family Myrmecobiidae; genus Myrmecobius; species Myrmecobius fasciatus. Next base: position 77,164 of record JAJPUD010007286.1, read on the forward strand.
AAAAAGGATCTGAATGAGAAAAAGTAAACTTTAAAGAAGGAAAGATAATGGCAGAATAATGGTCTGCATGTAGCAAGGGGCTATAAATAGAGTTGGTTATCTATAGAGTGGGTCAGTTCCTCCTCATGGTCCTCTTCTCCATGGGTGTATGAGAGGAGGAATAGCATGCCTTAGCAAGGATATCAAAATTGAGCATCAGAAGATAGAAGGATTCTGAAAAGAGATCTTTTTTTAGATCTGTAGACATGAGGAAACTGAATCTCAGATAGATATGGTTAATTGATAAAAGTCTTAAAGGTAGTACTTGAAAGATATTTAGGTTTTCAGTTTTTGAATTGTTCTTTTCACTAAATTAAAAACAGAGGAAGGTTCCAGAGGACTCAGCAGAAATAAGATACCAAGAAGAATAATGACTTCCCCTTCCTAGGGGAAAGGAAGGCTTAGGTCCCTGTGAAAGTCAGCAAAAGGTACCTTTGCTTCTCATTCACCATTCAGGGGTTCTCTTGTGATACAGTCCACAGGACAAGCAGCTGGATGAGAGGAGGAAGGGAAGATAGGGGTGTTTACCCTGCTGAAAGGAGAGAAGCATAAGAGCTACAGGGCACACAGAGGATGGAAATAGCTTGGGTTTCAACAAGGGAACATATAACTGATGCTGGAAGGGGATGAGGGGCAAGAAGCAAGCTCCCATGTGTCCCCTGAGATACCAATATAGTCCTAGTGGCCTTGTTTTAGTTCTGACTCTATCTACAATTAGATAATAAAATATAGTTTAGCTGCCTCATTATAACATAGTTTTGAAGAGACCATGTTTGGAAGCTGTCCATTAGAAGATTTCCTCCATTCATTTCTCCTTGCTGTTTTGTGCTTTGGATACATAGAGCTGTTGGCCTTTTCTCTTAATTTTCCTCAGTGATTAAATGAAACAATAAGAGAGTTCTTGCTGAACTTGATATTAAGGGCAATCAATCACTTTGTAAAAGAAGTCATTTGACTTCCTCTGGATATTTGAAATAAGTATCATTATTTAAAAAAATGTGGGTATTTCTGGAATATTCATCTTGAATTTTTACTGCTTAAAGAACAGTACAGGATTCCTGAAAAACCACTTAATCTAAAGAGAGCTCTTGGTTTTATAGTGGCACTTTGTGGCTAAAGGAAATCCTTGAATTCTGATTTGTCTGGATCAACTTCAAAATCACTTTATTAATTGAAGTCATGTTAAAATCTAGTTAAAGGGCTAGTTGCTTAGAAAGTGATAGAGAAGTCAAGTGGACAAATTTACTCCTCACAAATTAGTTAATTAAAAAGGGCAGAAAAAAAACTCTTCTACAGACTATTCATAGCTCTAGCTAGCTTCTTTACATGTGTATGTCATTGACCACTGGGAGCACAGTGGTAACTAGTTGAGAGAAGACATTTCAGTTCACACCACACATCGGTTTCCAAGTATATTCCTATTATAAATAGGCAAGTGTTACAGAAAGAGTATTAGATTTGACATAAAGAGGATTTGGATTTAAATCACATCTTTGCAAAAACAAAACTTCTCCTTTTGGCTGAATGCAAGAAGAAACTTCCTTAATAATTTAAACTATCCAAAACTGAACTCAGCTAAGCAATGACTAAATGACTGACTATTTCTCAGAATTTTATGAGGATGACAAACTGTTAAGACTAGGTGACCCCAGCTCTGATTCTATGGTACCTAGGGAATTTAGGTATTTCAAAGTCTCTGTGCCTCAACTACTTTATGTATTAAATGAAGAGGGTGGGGCAGTTGGCTTCAGACAACATAGCTGTGTGATCCTGGGCAAGTCATTTAACCCTGATTGCCCCCCCCCAAAATAAAATAAAAAATAAATGAAGGGGCTTGGTTTAGATAACCTCTAAGGTACACTGAAGTCCCAAATCCTGTGATAAATTTTATTATTTTATTTTTTGGTAAATCAGTAGTTTTCTTTATATACAAAGGACTTTATACACACTTTTTTTATCATTTTTTTTAAGACTGAAGGCATCTCTTGATTAAGCTATATACAAAAGTCCTTCCCAATTCTTCTCTGTCTACATTTGAAAAGAAGAATTAATGTTCTAATGCAACATATCCTCATTCCCCCTATTCCTATTCTCCCTAAATTCTAACTCAAATAATTAGTGTTGAGTAGTCTTTAATTCTAATAGATAAGATAATGAAAACACTCAAGGAATTATAGAAATAGAATTACTTGTTTCCCTCAGTGAATACCTGCTATAAGGTAGGAATGCCTTCGTAAAAACTAAGCTATGATTTTATTTAGACAGAGTGCCTAAGTGCTTGGTTTCTTACATCACTGTAATTTAAAATAACATAGAATGCTGCCATTTTGAAATAAGTTTTGAAAGGAGTAATCACTCCTTTGGATCATACCTGATTGAGTTTCAGAATTATCTGACTTGCTGCTCATAAAGTGGCTACTAAACTTTCTGGAGTATTTTGCCTCTGGCATAATAAGGTTAATACCATATTGATGACCTGAATAATTCATACATATGTGAGGACTTAGAGATTAATGGTTAAGCTGATCTTTTGATGACTCTTTGAATATTACTGCACCTTTGTTGTATGGCATTAATTTGTTTGAGTGTTTTACTTTTTTTCAATTTGAGCATTTGAGGTATCAGTCGAAATTACTTAGTAGTAAGTAACCCTGGACATTCTAGCAATTCTTGGTCACTGATTCTTATCAATATTATATTTATTACCTCTATCTTTTACGGAAATAGTAGTAGCAATTACCTCCGATGATTGTTATAAAATACCAAATGAGATAATACATGTAAAGTATTTTGTAAACTTCAAAGTGCTATTGTAAATGTTAATTATTATTATTATTAGAGTCTATAGTAAGTTATTATTAATTCATAATCTGATAATAGGTATGACTTTATTTTTAATGTTCTCAAATCATATGCATTATCTGTCTCATTTGTGTTCTCTTTTCTGTAGAAAGGGGAACTCAAAGTAATACTTTCAGTTCAAGATTTTGGTTGACCCAACAATTTGATAAATATAAAATATCGTTTTTAGTACTTGGAGTCTTATTTTTCATTCATGGTTTTCTGTCACTGAAAAGGTGTTTTTGAGAGAATAGTATGTCTGGGATGTAATAATAAATCTTTCTCGTTGGATTTTATTTCCTTCATAGAACTGTCAATTTCTCAGAAAAGTTGTGAATTTGACTGGCTATTAATTATCTAGGAAAGTGTTATTGGGTAGTAGCTGAGATAGCCCCACAAAGCGTATCAGCAAGCCCCAAAGTGGAAGAGGCTAGTTAACTCTGGTAAGAGTACTTGAGAAGGGCCAGGTTCTGGCAGTGGCTCAGCTACCACACCTTTTGCAGTTGCTTAGAGTAGCCACTGTTTTCTTCTATCTGATACTATTGCCTTTGGCTCCTGATTATTTCTTTGCATTTTGCTCCCATGCTCTGTGCTGGATTGGAAAAGCTTTTTTTTTTTTTTTTTGTCTGTCTCCACCAGCACTCTAGAATGACAAGAGGTGCAATAAATATCATAGAACTACTGTCACCACTGATCAAACATTCTCTGCCCCCTACAATAGCCTACTTCAGATGAACATAATAAACCATTTCTTGGTAGAGAGGACAAAGCACCACACAGGAAATAAAAATTAAATGATACTTTTTGCTTTAAGAGCACTGGGTACAATTGGGAAAAGTATACATAAGGTATCCACAATATTAAACTTCCTTCTGCCATAATTTCTAGATCTACAAAATGGGACAAATAAAGTTAGACTATAAAGATCACGTGAAAATAACCTTGAAAGTTTTAAGAGCTGCTAAGAAGCATTAAAAAAAAAACCTCAATATGGATAGATAAAACTGTCAAGTGTAATAATACTCTAGTCATGAAAGGATTGAATTTTAAATTGCTACTTATTTGAAAAGGGGCCACAAAGAGATCCTTGATTGTTGAATTGAAAGATTTTAATACCTAGATAAAGCTTTAGCTATATCAGTAGATAAACCATTTTTGGGATATCCAGGTTGCTTTTGTAGTCTAGATTTAATTAAAAACATTTAAAAATATACAAAAAAATATTGTTTTAAAAAATTCTATGCAGGCTCTTTTAAAAAGTATATGCATTGTTAGGGTTTGGGATGATATTACCTATTTAATAAATATTATTTATTATTTTAAAAATGCTGATTTGTAAAATAGATTCCAGCCCCAAAGATATATTTATTTCTCCAAACTTAGAATTCAAGAAGAGAACAATGGCTGGAAAAAAACCAGAGTGAATCTAATAAAATTAAATTTAATAGTAATGTATATTACTGTGTTAATGAATTTAGGGTGTGTTCTGATGTATTGGTCATAAAATTACAAAATATATATAACAATTGCTTACTCAAGTAATCTATTGGGTTAGAAAAGTAAATATTGAATTTATGTATAAAATATATATGCATACATATATTTAATATCAGGTCAATAAAAACACTAGGAAAATATTTAAAAAGGAAAAAAACAACAAAATGCCAACTTAATACTTCTGAAAGTCTAGTATAAGATAAAGTATGAATTTCTATTTGTTCTTAAAACTTGACAATCTAATTGAATGAAGGAGGGCTTTCTAAAAATATGAGCTAAAGATATAACTTTCTAATAGAAAAAGCTTTTGGATCCCACTATTTTTTTTAAAAAATCCCCATCCTCTTACTTTAAACTTGTGCTTTGGCAATTAGGATTAAATGCAATATTCTGTGGTTAATTTAGCTTCATTAAATATTAGAGTTGGAAGGAACATAAGACTATTTAATCAAAACTCTTAATTCCATAGATGAAGAAACTCAGAAAGTTTCAGTGACTTGGTGAGAGTCACAGAGTAATTGAGAAAGACTTTATTCTCCCTTTGAACATTGGGGTAAGCATTGCCATGCCTTATAAAAATCTGAAAAAGTAATCAGAGGATTGTGACTTTCAAGAGATTATCTACTCCATTCTGTCATTTTTTTTCTTTTCTTTTTTGGCAAGACAATTGGGATAAAGTGACTTGCCTAGGGTCACAGCAATTAAATATTAAGTATCTGAGGTTAGATTTGAACTCAGATCTTCCTGACTTTAGGACTAGTGCTGTATCCATTGCACCATCTATCTGCCTTAACCCTGTTATTTTTAGATAGAAAATAAATAAATAAATGAGCAAATGAATAGATGAATAAATAAATAAGATATAAAGTGTCTTTTCAAGGTAAAATAAAGTTGGTAGATCCATAAGGTGGTATGCTCAGCTTCAATGTTTGTGGCAAATTTTTGGAATATATTACAAAAAGAATAGTATATAGATATTCTGGAAAGAGAAGTGATATAATCAGTGATATCAAGCATGTTTTTAGAAAGAACAGTTTTCGGAAACTATCTATATTTCCATTTTTATTAGGATAAGTGTTAAGATAATTTTGAATCCTGCCTGATATCATGTAATTTATAGATTAATAGATCAAGAGAATATCAGAGACGTACCTAGATTAAAAAAAAAAAAAACAGTTGAGAAATTTTCTCATGCCATGCTTAAGAGAAAGATGGAGAAATGTAGGTTAGATGATAATAGTTATATGTATTGGTTAAATTGACTCAAAAAGTAGTCATTAACGGACCAAGGTCAAAATGAAGGGAAGTCTTTGCTGGAGTGTTCCTGGAATCTACCCTTAGCCCTATTTAGTTCAATATGTTTATCAGTGAGTTAGATAAAGGCACAGGAAGGTGTAATAGGTATAATTGCAAATTTGCAGATGACAGGTGTTAGAGATTTAGAGTCCAAGAAGAGAACAATGGCTGGAAAAAAAAGTGAATCTAATAAAATTAAATTTAATAGTAATGTGTATACATATACATATATATATCTAATATTCTGTACTTCAAATCAAATAACCAAATTCGTGTTTATATTATAGTTTCTGATTTTTTTATAAGCTACAGAATTTAAGTCCACAGAACCATATAAAAATAGCTAACATTTATTTATCATTTTAAAGTTTGCAAAATGCTTTACACACTTTATTTCACTTGATCTATTTTTGGAAGATACTGCTATTATGCAGATGGGAACACTGAAGTTAAAAGAAGATATTTGGCTAGGGTCACACAATGTCAAAGGCCAAATTCAAAATTAGGTCCTACTGACCTTTGGTCCAGTAGTTTTTCCACCCCCAAGATGCTATTCTAGCCTGCCCTAATAAGATATACTATCTCAAAATAAGAGAGGTGATAGTTCAATCATATTCTACCTTGGTCATGCTTCCTCTAGAAAACTCTTCAAATACCATATTTTAGGAAGAGTTCTATGAAAACCAGCAAGATTAAGGGATCAGATGTTAAGTCACAAATTTGACTTATTTGTGGAGGAATTTATGCTTTCTTGTTGTTCAGTCATTTTTCAGTCATGTCTGACTCTTCATTTCCTTTTCCAGTATGATTAACCTAAAGAAAAGCTGACCTGGACAGGGGAATGAAGAGATTATAACTTCTCTTCAAGCATTTGACAATCTTATCATGTGGAATACTAGACTTGTTCTGTTCTGCTACAGAATGCATTAAGAGCCATGGGTAGAATTACTGAGACTTAGCTTGATCTGAGGGAAAACTTCCCTAACTCTTAAGCATGGAAAGGATTTCCTCAGGTATTTTGTTCTCATTGAGTACAGATTTCCAAGTGGAGTCTAGATGGCCACTTGATATAGTATTTTGACTGATGAGCTTCTTGGTCATGTATAAATGTCTCTTCCAGCTCAGATTCTGTGATAGAGCAACATAATAAACATATTTTACATAAGAAACACAAAGTTTTCCAAACAATAAGAAAGTGATTATGCTATTTTAGTCAATCTTAGGAAAATGAAAAGAATACCAAGTCACATTTTTTGTGGCACTCAGAGGTTTACAAAGTGCTTTCTTCACATATGAAGTCCGTAGCAGAAGCATTCTTATCTTCATTTTGCAAATAAGGAAACTGAGGCTCAAAGAGGAGCCACATGCTCTGGGTTACAAACCTAAAAGTATCAGGGCCAGGGCCAGATTTTAATAAATCCTGAATTTAAATCCAGAACTTTTAGACACAACTCTGCCCCAGATTAAGTAAATACAATATATGGCAATCCAGACTTTCAATTCAGGCAATTTAGATAGTTATTATTCATTTTTGAAAGAATATTTTATTATACAATATTCACCATAGCATAACTTTACATAGCATACTTTCAAAGAGTATTTAAAGTATGATCCAATTTTAATTCAACTTTTCAAGATGACTACTATATAAATTAAGATTCTCCTATACCCATAAAACCTTAATTTATTCTGAGTAGGATATTAAGTTCAATGCTTTGACATCATAATAATTTAATAACTATTACTTGATAGCTATCTTTGCATATAAATTTTGAAGTTTAACTGTTACTGTATGGTAGATTTATAAATTGAGATTTATCATGTGTTTGATGAATCAAGGTCAAATGCATTAAGAAGATGGCACATCATCCATCTACTCCTTGGCAGGAGGGACCAGAATTATTAGGATGTCTCTTTGAGTAGAATGACTGGCATTTCCTAAAACTTTAAAGATTATCATCATGGACCTTTAGAGTTATAGGGGACCTCCTAATCTAATTTCTACCCATAGCCCCAAACTGTAATATGCCAAGAGATGTTCATTTAACCTTTACTTAAACATCTTTCTTAAGCAGCAAAGTCAAAAGTCCATGAAGAAGCCCACTTTCCAACAATTCTCACTGTCAGGAAGATAGATATTTGTTTCACTGTTCCAGAATCTCTCTATCTAGAACTTCTACTTCTATTAGGTCCTGCTTTTTCCCTTCCTTGGCCAAGTAGAACAACTCTATTCTGTCTTCCATATGGCAATTTTTGTGATATTTAAGAACTATTATCACTGAAGATTTCCTTCACCATTCCATCAGGTTTTTTTCTTTGATCAAATATCTTCAAGGGCTTTTAAGTAACATTTTCATAATAGTTTTCAGTTCTCTTACCAACCTGGTTGCCTCCTCTAGATTCACTTTAGCCTCTTCAATCCAAAAATTGCACATGATAATACCCTATAGAAGGTGTGACAAGGGAAGGGTTCAGGAGTATTACCATTTTCCTTTGTCTGAATACAATACTTCTATTAAAAATGACAATGTTACTTTTGACCACCATAGCACACTGCTGGTCCCTGCAAAGTTCACAGTACAAAGAATCTTCAGGTCTTTCCACATGAATTGCTTTCAATTTATTGCCTCCCCTTACCCCATTATGTATTTCTGGAGTTGATTTTTTTTTTTAATGAACGTTCAGCACTTTATATTATCTCTTTCATTTTGTTTTCTTGAATCTTCCATTCCAGCTGGTCAGGATCTGTTCAGATCCTTATTCTGCCATATAATATGTTTGCTAATTATTCATTTTGTATCATTTGAAAATATGATTCCTTTTATATATTAATTTAAAACATATAAAAATGATAAATCAAATAGAGTTAAGGACAGAACCTCAGACTGCCTCACTAGTCGACTTAGTTTGAATCTAGTCAATCAGATGGTTTAAATCCCACCAATGTTGTATTTATTGTCACACAGGTTATCATGAATACATTCTGAAATCCAGACATACTATAAATAAGCCTATCCTTTATAAGCTATAAATATTTACACATGCACACACACGCACACACACACCACAAACACATACATATATACACACTATCTTCCCTTCCAGCTATCAATTTTATGAAAAGTTATAAATCAACCACAGCCCATTCCTCTTGAACCTCCTTCTCTTTTGGAGGCACAGATCATGAGATCCTACTTATTTGCTACCTCTGAACACTTATAATTATTGCATAAAGACTTGAGTATTCATCAAATTATAACCTGTTTTGCCCTTATCTACTACTAATTCTAAGAGGGAAGGGTAACAGCTTCCCAAAATCATTTTCATGTCACCCTTAGCTCCTCACTATTGATCAAAATTATTACCCTTCTTTGCTTTCCTCACCTTCTGAAAGATAAAACCATTTATGAGGCAAGTTTAGGATTGTTTAGCTAATTTGTTTTTGGAAGAGGAAGACCTTCAGAAATTAGCTAGACGGATTGTCATGAACCAGAATTTTTCAGACAACTTCTCAAATTCCACTAAAGTCTCTACCACTTTTACCCATGGGCATTTGTTGAATTGGCAACTTATCTTCCCAACTAAGCTGAAATTTTCCAAAGGCATAGACAATTATTCTGAAATTATGATTTAACACAATATCTGTCATTGCCTCCTAACCATAGGTTATAAGTTGGGATATTACAATTACAAATAACTATATTGCAATGTTAAATAATTACAAGAATTGTCTTGGGAGTTGGTACCAGCATCTCCTGCAGCTGGGGAAAAGATATAGATTGTATAATCAGAGCACTGAAGGAAAATTTCCCTGTAGTAATGAAGACAACCTCTCCAAGAGGTTAACAGGAACAATTTCATGCTTATAAAAAAATCTATCCCATGTAGACAAGTAGACCAAGGAAAAGTGTCACAAGTTCTATGACTTGTTTTGAAAATGACAAATTCATAGGTGTAAATGTTGTGTTTTTGAATGTCTTGGTGATAACTAAAAAGGACACCACCTTCATTGAACATAGTAAACTAAAAATGGATCTTTTTGCAAAAATTTTCTCTGGCAGGGGTGGAAGTGGGAATGGGGAGAACTCAGATTTCAAACTGTCAGGGGGCATGGAGGGTGAGAGATTTGAACTCTTTTCACACATGTATAAAGTTTTATTTAAAGCAACCAATTGCTCATACTTATGTAATGCTAGTAAAAGCCCTGCCACAAACTAAATGCAGAGCACAGAATTAAACAGGGGACAGAAAGAAGACTGGCAGTGCTTCATAAGGCTAGAATGGGGAGAAGGAGAATTAGGAGGAATACTTGTTGAGACCCAGATGTGGAAATCTTTCTCAAGTTTAAAAAATGGTCCATCATGTATCTTGGGCTTTTGCTCAGCACTAAGAAATAAATAGACAATTAACAATACAGAATTAACAAATGATTCTCTGTATGGAGACAGTGACTGCTGCTTCTATGTCAGAGACAAGTAACAGTTAAGAGTTCAATAGTCCAGGAGGTTGTCTTTTTATTTCACTGCACATATAATTCAGAGAGTATAACCTGGGGCCTGGAGCAAGAGCGGCATGGATGAGTATAGTAAATGCTTTGTACTTAAGTGCAATGCTGACTTAACTGTCTAATTAAAGGTGGGTGGACTTGCATATTTCTTTGTTAAACTCACAACCCAAAAGTTGTTTTTGATCCTTTGAGTAACTACACACTTTGTGATGGATTTCTTTTAGAGTACATGTTGAAAATATCTTTGTTGTGATCTGCCCATTCTATGCTTTCTGCAGAATGCTTTTTCTCCAGGTGTATCAGGAATTTTGTTATTATAACTCACATTTTATCCTACTTGGCCTTTTCTTTTCATCAAATAAGCCTGACTATAAATACATTTTAAAAGAAAAACATGTTTTTAAGAAACACATTATATGACAAAATATATATCTCATAGGCATTATAAAGAGGTTCTTAGGATTTTAAAATAAAATTTAAAAGTATATGATTTAACACAGTGGAGCATAAACTGCTTAAGAAGCACATCAGCTAAATGAAGAAACTAAATAATTAACATGTAATAACTGTACACCCAGATGGGAACATAAAGTTAAAATGTACCAATGTGGAGGATATGGATAGTGTTCTAGTTTTTAAAAAAAAGAACATGTGACATTTATTTTTTTTTTCAAATAACAAATCTTAAAGTATACAGCTCAACAGATAATCCATTTTTTTTTCAAAATGGAAATGCTAGTGAAAAGTTGACAATACATAAAAGAACCAAACCTATTATCTAAAGATTTGACTTCCATTAAGTGTATCTATAGGCAGCTTCAGCAGAACCCTTGCTTCTCCATTCTACAAATTCAAGGTGCTACTGCATAATATTGTGTTCTATTAGGGAACACATGTATTTACTTACTAGAACCTATTATTTGAGGGCACTAAAAACTATGCTTTTATAAAATAGGGCTGTACCCACATAAAGGAAAACTACATGAGGGAATCTACATTTCATAAATCATAAAGTGTCCTAGAAGGTAATGGCTCTTTAACTGGATAATTCTGTAGGAAGAGCCTTACTATGAAGAATTTATAAAAGATACTTCCTAAACAAAACCTTTGGGACTTTAAATCAACAAATCATTGGCTAAAATGCAAAACTCCTTGGCAGGAATAGTTGGAAGCCTGGATTTATAAAACAGAATATATAAAAGGTAACTATATATAATAGGCTGAATATAAAGCCTATATTGATCTAAATGTATAGAGTTTTTAAAATTTAGGGGACTTTAGAGGTTAAGGGCTTTTGCTTTAAATTTTCAATTTTCAGCATAAAAATTTTTGTCTTTGACTAATTTAGAACAAACTTCATGTTACTAGAAAATATCATATTTCATTTAAACATGGGACTTTTAAATTCACAAAATGATTTTTACTATGTATTTGGTCAGAATTTATTTCTATTGGAATATATCTTCAATTTTATAATGGAAGTCAAGTGAAGAAATGCTAGGCAACTTAGAAAAATACATTCAACTTTTCATATATATGCATATATATGTGATATATATGTTTATGCACATGCAAATTCCCTGAATATCATAGAGAGTGAACAGATAATACTTTATGATTCTCGGATCCCTCGTGTGACATGCCCTAAGGCTGAAAAGGAAAACAAGCTTGCAGAAAATACAGGGGGGAAATTTGTTGCATTGGAAATGGCATTCTTCATGGTAATCAAATTATCAGAAGTAGTGTGCCATGAAGCCACTTTCCTGCAGAATTAAGGGTAGATTTGTGTTTTCTTTATATTGATACCCAGTTCTTAAAAAGCTGATGAAAATCCTATAGAACTGACTTCATTTTAACAAGCCCCATGCATGAATTTGCAATTTTAAAAAAAATTTCACAAAAGGATATCTAACAATGATTTTTTCCCTCCTTTAACAGATAATACTGAAATAATCAGCAGAAATGGAATGGAATGCCAAGAAACCGCATTGAGAATAACAAAACATTGTTACTGTACATACTATCCTGTTTCCTCCTCGATAGAATTGCCACAAACTGCATGCTAAATAAAAATGTAGTTCTTCTGGACAGATCACAAACTCTAAGAAGCTAGTGCTGCTATATCATATATGAGTATTAAATATGGTATGCTTAGTATATTCCAACCTAAAATAGTTAACTACCTGATGCCAGCTGTGATGTTTAAAGACATAAAGGGTAAAGTTTACTTTCAAAAGTTCTCTAAACATGGTTTTCTGTCCTAAGAATATTGTCTTATCTCCATAACTATAGCTGATGCAGAAAGCCCAAACAATTTCTTCTTTTCAGACTCAGAACATTTCAAATTTAGCAATAATCAGTTTGCATTGGTTCCAACCTGTCCCAAATGCAGGTTAAATTCTCACTCGAATTATTGTTTCCTTTGCCCACTTAATCAAAGGGTAAGTGTTCACTTCTCAATGAGATGATGCTGCAGCAAAGAAAGAAGTGAAGTAAAACTAAGACCTGTCCTACAGGTCTCAAATTCTAATGGAAAATCCAAGGACAAGCACAAGTTCTGGGGATGCATCAAAGCATAGTGTTTGGCTTGCCTGGAGATGCTGTGTTGAATCATGTGATTCTAGACTAAGAGAAATAAATTAAAAGAAACAAAAACTTTGCACGGTATGAGCTTCATACCCCCAACCAACAAAGTCTTGAAGGTATTATTTTACAAATATATTTTTAATGTTGTTTTATAAGAGAGACTTTGCAGAAGTGCCTAAATTTTGCCAGACTTCATCCAGCTTGAAGGAAAGGAGGCCAATGCCAACAACCTAATCTAAGTGATTAGTCTTTCAAACTCACCATCCAGTTGCCTGTCACAGAATAACACTTTGAAACTAAAGATTTATGTAGTAAAATAAAGAAGCTGTAGGTGAGGAGATCTGTATAATATTCTAATTTAAGTAAATCTGAGGTTAGTCACTTAAAATCTGACTGTGACTTTAATCTAAATTACTATGTAAACAAACAACAAAAAAAAGTAGATAGTTTCACTTTTAAAAACTCCATTACTGTTTTACATTTTAAAAGTTGAATTAAAGGGTTGTAACTGACTACAGCATGGAAAAAAATAGTTCTTTTAATCTTTTCACCTTAAAGCATATTTTATGTCTCAAAAATATAAAAAAAAACTTTAATACAAGTACATACATATTATATATACACATACATATATACTATATATGGATGAAACAGATTTTAATGTTGTTTACTTTTTTAAATACTTGGTTGATCTTCAAGGTTATAGCGATAAAATTAAATTTTGTTTAGAAAGTTTGTTTTGAAGTTTATTTTAAGCACTATTGTACCAAATATTTCATATTTCACATTTTATATGTTGCACACGTCCAATACAATACCTACATATTCTTTAAATTATTGTTTCAAAAACAAAACAGCTGTAATAAATGAATATGATGTATAATTGTTAAAACATCCCTTTATTTTGTGAGCATATTAGTGATTGCAGTATTTTGACAAACTTTTCAGACTGAATGTAAAATATTTTAAATGTTGGCATCACTGCCAATTCTGAAAACTAGAGACACTAACTGTGTCATGATTTGTCTCAAAAAAGATCTGCCATTTTAACTCATGTTGCTCAGAGTCTAATTCCTATCTATTTATATTAAGTCATAGATTTGATCACCCTAAGGAAAAAAAAATCACAATCTAAGTGTAATCTAACATAGTGCTTGTACTGTTATATTTGTTTTAATTTGTGGGAAAATATTGTATCTAAAATTTATTACTTTGGTAGTTTTACCATTATATACTATTAGTATTTGTAATTTTTCTCAATTCTAACAATGTAGTTATGCTACAACTTGCCTATAGCATTCAAGGTTGTTTTTGTTCATTTTTTTAATACTTGTTCATTTAGATTCCTTGAAAACTTAGTACACATGACTAAAAGGTAAATTATGAGCATCACTGAAATATTTTTGTAGACTACTTGTTATAACATTGTCTTTCATGTTATTGTTTCATAATTTTGATTTTTTAAATGACTATTACACAACTATTTTCAGCCCTTTAAGATAAACCATCAAAAAGCATCACATATACACCTCCCAAGAAATAGAAAAGACTGTATTTTTAATAAGATATCCATTTTCCAGAATTTGTGACTATATTATGCAAAAGGACCATAAGGATACCATTTTCAGTAAGGAGGAGGCAAGGCAATTACATAGATGTACAAATATATGTACAACAGATTTTGCTTTTTATTTATTTATAATGTAATTTTATAGAATAATTCTGGGATTTGAGAGGATCTAAAACTATTTTTCTGTATAAATATTATTTGCCAAAAGTTTGTTTATATTCAGAAGAGTCTGATTATGATGAATAAATCTTAAATGCTTTGTTTAATTACAAAAACAAAATCACCAGAATCCAAGATGAGAAAACACCAATTCAGTAAATGCTGTGGTTAAGAGACTGGATCTCCACTTATTTTGAGAACAGCATTTCATTATTGGTTTTCAGTAATTTAACAGCACTTCACCAAAACATTCACCTCAATCACTCCACTGACAACACTTCTACTAAATCTTTCAGTAACACTTACCGAAAACCCTCATTCATTACCTTTCCATGTAAACAGAAGTCTAATTTGTATCAATTCTATGTTTCAGTTGTAATATTGAGTTCACTCACCCAATGTGCAACCAATGAAATAAAAGAAGCATTTAAAAAGAATTTTATAGTCAATCCTCCTTTCTGTGCTGAGACAAAAATTGACCAAATCCAACTGGGCATCCCCAGCCAAGGATGGTGAGTAAACCCTAGTGCTTGCCATCGTCTTAGGGTCTTCAACAATTCAACAAATGCCACAATAAAAGACAGTTTTCTGTATGTGGGTTGGGGTGTTCTGCAGATGGGTATGGTGTGTACATGTGTATGTGTGTATTTTAAACTTTAAAGGGTACATTTTGAATGACAGATATAGATATATACATATACATAATTAATATTATTAATATGAATCAACCAACTGAAAAATGACAGTTTAAGTGTCTACAAAGGGTCAGATGCTTGAGGATACAAAGACAAAGATAAAATATTCTGTGTCCTCAAGGAATTTATATTCTGCTGGGCAGGCAAGATGTCTCCATATATAAAATAAATATATAGAGTAATTTTAGGAGGGAGGGACCAACAAGAATGGGACAGGCTACATGTGGAAATCTGTAGAGAGCTTTCAGATGTTCAAGAACATTTCTTATAGCATCCCATGAAGGATATAGGATTAATAATAAATTGAGGCTAGTATTGTTGGTGCCCACTGGTTATTCCCACACTGCCCTTAGCATTAGTGGAAGCCTTAAGGAATTCGGAGCTACAGTGGGCTAAGCCAAAGTGCCAGTCAAAGCTCAGTGCAAATTGTGAGTGAACTCAGGTCAGAAGGAGTTGCTATATTTTTAGCCAGGATGACATGGGGAGACTCAGTCTTTAAAAAAAAATAGGGGAAATTCCCATTTCATACAGCTGTCAGCATATTGCTTGAGAGCAAAGAAAATGGGACTATTAGGAATATCACAGATAATCAGTCATGCATAAGTGAATGAATGGGTTTTTTTTTCCCAAAAGCAATTCCTGCAGGAATAAAAATAATTTTTGATAGCCCTAAATATTTAAAAAGTCATTATGGGTCAATTACAATGAATAAAATAAATAGTATACTCTCATAATTGCTGTTTCCAAATAGAATTACTGAAAATTAGACTAAATTCAAGATAATTTACTCAACTAGTTGATATCTGAGATGAAAATTTTGCTAAATTATCTCTTAAATTAGTAAAGAGTACTCTAATGAAATGAGGCAGCCAGGTGGTAAAGTGGACAGAGTGCTATACTTGGAGTCAAAAAGATTCCTCTTTCTGAGTTCAAATCTAGCCTCAAAGACTAGCTGTGGGACTTTGTCTTATCTGTAAAATGAAGTAGAGAAGGAAATAGTGAACCATTCTAGTATCTTTGCCAACAAAACCCTCCAAAATGGCATCATGAGAAGTCAGACATGAGTGAAAACAAGAATTTCAACTCTAAAATAATTAATTTTATTAATAGTCTGGTATTATTTGGCTAAACATCAAAAATTTTCTTAAATGTTAAAATTATTTCTTTTGCGTAGTGTGAAATTTAATTAGGTAAAATTATCAACTGAGCTTAATGACATTTTTGTCTGTTACAAATGACCAAAGAAAATTGTTACTGGTATTTTAATGCTGTCAAATACTTAAAAAATTACTTTTTTATTAGCTTAAGATATTTATGCAATTACAACTTATTTCAGGAAAAGTCCAACTGTTTTAGCAAGTCAAACACAAGGACAATGAAATATTTTGATATTCTGGAGAAAATAAAGAGAACTCACTGTTACATTCTTCCTTACATCTCTGACATGGTCAGCTGCCCTAACTAGCAACTCTTTATCCTTGTCCCTGAGGAATGAATTTCCCCCACCCAACTCTTCCACCTATCTCCAGAGGAATGATATTAATAGCATAAAGTGAACATTAGCCTTGACTTCTCTCTTTCTAGGGATGGCTTGGATAATTGTTTATCCTAAAAGGTTTCTCTTTGTAAACTGTTCAAAGTATATTAATCTTTAATCATTCACATTATTTCTTTTGAGTCATCCATAGGAACAACTTTTGAGTCAAGACACTCTTAATATTGTTCTAGACTTAACTCCAGAGAACAAGAGGCAGGAACTCATCTGAATTTATTATATTGTTTTTGTTATGTCCAACTCTTTATATCCCTATTTGGGATTTTCTTGGTAGAGATACTAGTGATTTGACATTTTCTTCTCTGATTCATTTTTATAGATCAGGAAACTGAGGCAGAGTGAAATGACTTGTTCAGGGTCGCATAACTAGTAAATATCTGAAGTCAGATTTGAACTAAAAAAAAAAAAAAGTTTCTGGCACCAAATCCCATACTCTCTCTACTTCACCAACTAGCTGACCTATTTATTACATAGGTCAGAAATTTTAAGCTATAAGGGACCTCAAAAGCTGTCCAGTTAGGTTCCCCTCCTTTAGATGACATTATATATATTTGTCCAAGGTCACACCAGTCATATGAATACCTAGAATTCAAACCTGTGCTCTGAATCCAAATACACTGTTTAACATGCTGCTTCTCTCATAATTTCATAGTCTCTGGGAGAATACTTTAGACTTTTTTTTTAAGGATCCTTTAACTGAGTCACTTAGAAAGTCTTCTATGAAATAGGAGCACCACAAGGATAAGGTGTGGATTAATTACTATCTGCAAAACTCTTGGGAATTGTAAAGTGTTAAGCAGTATTATTAATCATTTAGAACCAAGCCTACTTTCTTATCAGGACAAGTGGCAACAGAATTTTTTACTCTTTTCTCCAACTCAGTTCAAATAAAAAAATACCTAAGTCCCACTAAGTACCCTCTTCTCCCAGGCTGGTCTGTTGGTCTACCTAGTTTTAATCTGCTGTCTCAGTTGTTGTCTGTGATTCAAAACAGTGAAATATTACAATAATAAGTAGACATAAAACCTTTTTTCTATATCAGAGTTTCTACATCATAGTTCAAGGTACCAGCTAAAACATCAGCCAGGCTGATGATACTCACCTGGATGAGGATCTAAATTGAAAGATGTACTTTAAATCATACTTTTCCCAAGGTAATTTAAATATAATATTTTCAGGTGTGTCCATACACATGCAGGCCTGTGTGCATGTTTATGACATGGACTGTAGCAAAATTTTGTTTAATTGAAGTGAAGTTAAATGTACCATCCTTATAGGTAAATCTGATTGCATAAAGCAAAATTAAGGGAGAAGAAGGAAAACTCCAAAGGGAAAGTATCACGTTTCATATTGTAATAATCATTTTGAAGAAATTGACTCATTATACAGAGAGATGGAGAGACAGAGAGAGGGAGGAAGGGAGAGGAAGAGAGGGAAAGAAAAACAGATGATAGAAAAGTTGATCACACTGCTAATTGGATACAGTGGAGAAACAATGCATTATTTAGTGTGCAATGACTTTTAAAAAATCATTTCATAATGATAAAGTGTAGCCTGAAATCTTGGCTAGAAAGCCGACCTCAAATCCTGCCTCTGATATGCCCTGATTAGGAGAACTTCACCTTTCCCCCAATCACTTAACTTTTCAATGTTCACAGGTGATTCTCTAAAACTATAAATTGCAGAGTAGGGTAGAATAAGCTTTCTACATCTCCCTCTATGCTATCAAAAGTTTAGCCAGTCCAGGATTCTGAAAGGTCAGAAAAAGAAAAGCTTATAGCCTTTGTTGTCAGTGAAAGTAAGGTGTTGGAATAAATGATGTGCAAGGTTCTTCTAACCTCTCAATCCTGTGATGCTATGAAATAAAAGATAAATTATCTTCTATTCCCCCATTGGCATGTACTTCCTCATTCTAGCTGAAGACTTTCAAAAGAAAAAGATATCCCTCTTGTTCTTTTGATGGAAGCAAAGTCAAAAGTGGGAATGATCTAGTAATGCAGATGCCAAGACAATCCATCAGAGCCAAAGGCAAGGCCAGTCATTTGTGTGAGCCTAGAGTTGCTCTAAGTGGTCTGTGGAAAATGCAGAAGGAATAAGGAATTCTTGGGGAAAGGATAGGGAGAAGAGCAACAGCAAAGTTTGCAAATTCAATCCTACAGGTTTGAGGTATCACAATATGATCAGGGCCATTGCTGTTGGTTTTTCATTAGAAATAAACACTTTATTTCTTCTCTTTTCCTCCCCAAAATAAAAAAAAATTACCATTAAATTGAAATGTCTTTAACTTTGAAATCATTTATAAAATGAACTTCCTGCTTCTTTCATTTTTCTCCAAAGTGATTATTACAATATGAAATGTGACACTTTTCCTTTTGAGTTTTCCTTCATTTCCTTAAGTCTTACTTTATGCAATCAGATTTATCTATAAGGATGGTACATTTAACTCCCCTTTATTCTGATTTACCCAAGTTAATCATCTCTTATTTCCATTTCCAACAAGGGGAAAAGAAAGAAAAGGGGATAAAGATTTTTAAGCATCTGTTATGTACCATGCTCTGTGCTAAGTACTTTACAAATATTATCCAACTGGATGTCCATAACAACCCTGCAAGATAAGTGCTATTATTATCTCTAATTTACATTTGAGGAAATGGAGGTAGATAGAGATTAAGTGACTGTCTGGTAATATTTGGTGTCTCAGTCTGGATTTGAATTCAGATCTTCCTAACTCCAGACCCAGCTCTCTATTTGACCTCTCTTTCCTCAGGCAGAGTAAGGTATAGTTAATTAGGGAAGACTTCTAAAGGAAACAGTACTGAGTTATAATTTAAAGGAGATAGTGAATATGAATAAGAGGAAAATAAAGGAATAGAATTCTAGGTATGAGTTAGGGCTAGTGAAACATAAGCAAAATCAGGAAGAGAAATGAGCATAAGAGTATTAAGATATTTGACATGGCAATAGCAGAGAATATGGTGACCTAGATAGTCACCCTCACCTGGAAAACCAGGATGAATATGATGTCAGGAATGGAGACAATAAAGGTAAGCTAGCACCAACCAGTGGTTGGATTGACCACTGATGCCAACACAATGATTAGCAAGGAGCCAAGAAGTCAGAAAAGCTTAGATAAGGGCAGCCTTTCTATTTTATGGCAAAATTCTTTTTAAGATTTATTTTTAAGAGGAACCCTTTCTGAATGTCCCAACACACCACAGTCTACTATATAATACACAAAAAGACAAACTTCAATATATGATAAAGGAAAAAATGTCAAGAGGGAAAAATATGTCCCCCACAGGAAAAAGATCAGCAAAATCTTCCAGTGAAACCTGTCAGCTAAGAGGCCAAAGAAGATGCTTAACACCATATGCAAACAAAAAATACACCTCATAAAAAACATTGATGTATGTTTTTATATGTGACCTATTTGATACCTGGGATATTTCCTTCATTGGTGCCAATTTTTCTCCATCATCATCTTCAAGATAAATTCCATAATTTACTGCTCCCAAGTAAAGTTTCCTGATTAACTCTTTAAAAAAAAAATTATTTTCCCTTCAATTACATGTGAAAAAAAATTTTAACGTTTGTTTTTTTTTTAAGTTCTGAATTCTAAATTCTATTCCACCTTCCTCTCTCTCCTCCCTGAGACAGTAAGAAATCTGATACAGGTTATGTATATGTAATAACAAAATATTTCCATGTTAGGCATGTTGCGCAAGAAAAAAAAGAAAGAAAAAGTGAAAAATAGTATGTTTCTGTCTGTATTCAGACAATATCAGTTTTTTCTCTGGATGTGAATAGCAAATTTTATCACGTGTCCTTTGTGATTATCTTGGATCATTATATTGCTGAGAATAATGAAGTCATTTACATTGCTATTACTGTGTACAATGTTTTCCTGGTTCTGCTTACTTTACTATATATTGGTTCATATAAGTCTTTCCAGGTTTTTGTGAAAACATTCAGCTTGTAATTTCTTATAGCACAATAATATTTTATTATCTAATTAATTAGCTCTTCCTGCCTTTATGTGGTATCCTTCTCAATATTTGCATACTCAGCTCAAAATTCTATATTGGTCCAATATCTTTCCCCCCAAATCTGGCGTGTATTAACTTGAGTGTGACCTATAATCAAACTTCTAATAACATAGACAGCTTAAACTTGCTGGTTTCTTCCCTCAGATACAGCAGACTTAAGTGCTGTAGGGACAGCTTCACTAAGTGCCTATACTGTCATAGTCTCTTCAAGAATAAAGAACAAACAACAAGAATTTGAGTTAATGTCCCTGCTGTTTAGTGCTGAAAGGTAAAGAAGTGGCTGCCTACCTACATTTTTGCCCTGAATTCTTTAAAGATAGATATCTCACTGCAAAGCCTATCGACCTGTTCTCTCCCCCTGCCAAGGTTGGAGAGCATTATAGGGGTGAATGATAGAATCTAGTTTGTTTCATTTTGTAATTGTGGATAGACTCTACACACCCCACACCCCACTGCAGAACAAATACATGTTCTTTAGAGCTCAATGTCCCAGACCTTTACTAAAAAAGGCAGGGGTGGGGATGGAACACAGGGATAGAATAGGGAAGTATGGGTGGGCAAAAAATCCTGTAGAAGTTTGAGAGCTCCAGTATCCTCAGTATCCAAAGTGGAATAGTGATCAAGATTAATATTTTTTTCTTTATATAACTTTATCTATATATTTATCTTCAGTGTACCTCTCAGTTGCCACTTATGCTATGGCCTATTTTCATTCATTCATTCACTCTTTCACTCTTGAAATTAACTTTATTTTGTATTTATGTGTATACATTACTCCAGTAAAATGTAGACTCCTTGAGGGCAGAAGTTATTTCATTTTTGCCTTTGTATTTCCAGTGCCTAGCATAATATCTGGCACATAGTAAGTAAGTAATCTTAATTGATTTTAATCTAATCAAGGGTCAAATGTATAATTTGTGTTATGAATTCAGAAGAAAAATGTCAGGATTGAGGGTCACTGATCTGATCAAAGAAGGATGGTCAAAAGAAAGTGATTTAAATTGAGTCCTGATGGGTAGGATTTAGGTATAAAGTTTAGATACCTGGATGGATAGAAATCCTATTCTATCAGATATGAAACACATTCAAAGAGGATGTCATGGCCTTTTGGGAGATACCAATACATTAATTAGGACAGGTAAGTGGTGAAGTGAAGAGAATGCTAGGAGTCAGTAAAATTCATCATCCTGAGTTCAAATCTAGTTTTAGACACTTACTAGCCAAGTCATTTAACTCTGTTTGCTTCAGTTTCCACACCTGCAAAAAGACCTGGAGAAGGAAATGGCAAACCATTCTAGTATCTTTGCCAAGAAAAGGCTCCCAAAATGGAGTCATGTGCAAGGAATTGGACATGATTGAATAACAAAAACACATTATTTAGAAATATATAGAAATATACTAAGCAGTTCATCATTCTAAAGATCTTGCTTTTCAAATGTTTGATTTCCTTTTACTCTAATAGAAGAAATTCATTTAAGGTGGCAATTTGTCTCTGTGAAAGACACTTAAAAGGCAATGTTGGGTTAATCATAGAAGAGTAGGAGTAATGAAGAAGGAGACCGCCAAAGCTCAAGAATTTGTTTGTTATAGATGCAAAGAAAGCAGTAAATTTATGTAAAACAATTTCCAGTGAAGTTCTAGCAATTCCAGGAGATGAAATAAAAAATTTTTTAAAACAATAAATAGTATTGAATTCTGACATTTAATAATCAAATGCCTTACTTAAGGAATGCCATATCCTTTATATTTTTCATACAGAAAATGTCAGGAGTAACTTCTCTGAAAAAGAGTTGAACCCAAGCTCCTTAAGGGCAGAAGCTATTTTATTTTTTGTCTGGCATATCTTAGGTACTTAATAAATGCTTGTTTTATTTAACTCATATTTGAACTCAGGAATATGACCTTACATACTTAATAGCTATTTGACCCTGGGACCTTAACTTGTCTGCCTCATTTTTTTCAACTGTAAAATGGGGCTAATAATAACACATCTCACCAGACCAAATGAGATATTTTTAAAGCACTTAGCACTGTAACTGGCACATAGTACATGCATAATGAATATGCCTTCCTTTTTTCTTCCATCGGTGCAAGAGCTAAAAGCAATCTTAGAGATAATGGATTCCAACCAGATTCTTCTTTCAAATAAGGAAACTGAGGTCCAGAGAGCTTAAATGACTATCCCAAGAATACTCTTCTGGTTTTAAATCTGTTCTCTTAAAGAATCCAAGAGCATCTTGCATCCATCCCTGCATTCATCAACTTGAAATCTCATGGTGAAGACAGTTTTGGTTTTGGTGCTCAGCACCCTCAGTTACCTTTCCCCTCTGATCAGAGACCTGGAAAGCATGGCAGTGAACTTCTTCCAAAGCCTACTTTAGAGAAGGCATTTTTCAGCTAACTTCATTTCTCCATTAACTTCTCTGCTTGAATCCTATTCCAGGAACATCATCCATGTCTCCCTACAACATACACACAATGGATACCTCTAGCAATACCCTCTCACCGTTTTCAGGCTCCTTTTGTGTATTGTCTTCCCCCAAAATGTAAATCCTGGCAGGGGGATGGCAGAGGCTATTATTTTGTTTTTCTTATTTGTGTTCTCTGTAGCATTATGTATGGCACAGAGTAGACAATAAATATTTATTGACTATCATTTCCTGGTCCAAGTGATATCAATGAGGTGAACAGGGAGAACTAGCTCTTTTGGTATGAGGACTTGCAGAGCTCTTTCCAGGACAGTTCATCCATCTTTGGTATCCCCATTTTCACCCAACACTCATCAGTGGCTCCAACAAGTTGTAGCATGCACAGTGGCTACACCCCTGTGAACCATTTCAACAAATGGACTAAATTAAGTTAAGGGTAACTTACAGTCCTCAAACTCCTCAGTGAGTTAGGAAATGTCTACTCTAAGCATGAAAAGACTTCCTTTGGCTGAATGGGCAAATGAGAACAATTTGTTCCAACAGTAATGAAAACAGCAGCTAAAGCAGATGCTGTGGAGCACTTAGAGCTTGTTCAGTCACCAAAGACAACAGGATCAGCCACAGCATCCTGGGCTATCATCAGTTGTCTCAATTTTTGTCCCACCACTGAACATCAATGATTCTGGAAAAAGAGAGGCTGACAATTTTGTGCAACTGACTCACTCACCTGCAAGTCAAAATATCACCTGGGGATATCATTGGTTCTCTTGGAAAACAACAACCAAACTTGCATGGCTCTTAACTTCCATGAAATCAGATGGATAGGATAAATTTTTTACTTTGGAGGACACAAATCATCCATACACAATAAAGAGACAGTAAACACTTAACTAGAGGGCTTATCTGCTTAGAAATAAGGAAAATGATGAATGAAAGAATTGATATTTATTTTACTTTTCCATTTGGATCCAACTAGAGAATTGGAAAAAGTTACAATGCCCAAGGTGTCTCTGGGCTAGACAATTTGGGATTGCAAAACACAATGAAAATCTTTGGCATTTATTTAGGTGAAGTGGTTACAGACACAATGAAGAGGTAAAATAGGCACCAGGAGTGGGAGACCAATGGAATTACCAAGGAAAGAAGTTTGAAAGAATCCATTAAAAGAATATTCCATGAAGCCTAAATATGCACCATTGAGTAGCATGTTAAATCCATAGAGGAGTTTAGCAGACTAACCAGAATTAGCTATAGAAAGGAGAAAGACAACATTATGGGGAGGGTACTAAAAAGGAGAGAATGTACCTCATAGCAAGCTTACTCCTGAAAAGAACTTACCAAAGATCTTTATCATGAGAGCATCTTTTATAGGGAAAATATAACATTTGAGGTTTCTTAGGGGAGATGGGGAAGTACTAGGGAAGAATTTGGTAGCTCAGAGGGAGGGGTCAAAGAGGAGTGAGAGGGAATGCACTAGACAGAACAGATCCCAGTCCTGTCTAAAGCTTAGAATGCCATGCAAATTTTAAAAAGCATCCTGTGTCATGACTTTAGAGCTACATCCAGCATTGTAGGAAGATTTTTCAGGTGGTATTCTTAGGACCATAGAAGCCCTGACTCTCTGGCCTTTCTCTAGAGGCACCATCCTTTCTGAAGAATAGATCTGATGACACTGTGCCTGTGCTAAAATGTGGTATTCTCCGGATGTTTCTGGAGACAGACAAAAGAACCACAAAATTCCATGTCCAGCTTCTGAGAGTTGATGAAAAAAACAAAATATTCAACTCCCTTCAATGCCTTTTTTCCCCAACAAAATGTTTTCAAAGTCATACTCCCTACAAATATCATTCTGCCTGTTAAAGAAAAGCCACTGGCAGAGTTATTCAGCAACATCATTGTACCAAGCAGCAGGCTCACTGGAGTACTGCACAATCTGTGACCTGTTCATAAAGTGATTATTTTAGCTTTAAATAAAAACTGACTTATAATTATTTTAACTGAGAACTATAAAAAAAGCCTCCTTTCTCTCCAATGGACATTGTCATTTTTTCCATGGCTCTAAAGTCTTGATAAAATATAAAATTCTTTCACAAACTGAAACTTACAGAAAACAGTGTATTAGAGATAATAAGCATGGTACAGAAGCATTAACATACTCATGTGAGGGGATAGACAAACTGGCATGGACAGAGACGTTTGATGGAGAACATTAGAGTCTGATTCACAAGCTCATGGATGTAGAATTAAAAGGAAGCTTCAAGTTCATCAAGTTCAACCCTCTTTTTTCATAGATTAGAAAACTGAAAACAAGAGATGTAAAAAAAAAACCCCTAAGGTTTGCCCAAGTTCACACAGGTGGTAAGTGGCAGACCAGGTAGAACCTAGACAGTTGTCCATTCCATTAAATCACCCTAACCTCTCTTTCATTGCCCCCACTTAGCTGCCAATCTTTTCTTCTCCAACAAGTTTTTACTTTCTACCCCTTCAATTATTCAGCAAGCATTAAGTATGTACTATATGCCAAAAACTGGGAATACAAAGACAAAAATAAATTTCCTCAAGGAGCTTACAACCTATCAGAGGAGATAATACGTATCAAACTAGGTTGTACAAAATAAAGACAAAGTAACTAAGGAAGAAAGGGAGAAAGCACATCAGAGAAGGTTTCTTATTAGAGGCAGAACCTCTTCTAAGTCTTGAGGAACATAAAGGATACTATAAAAGATAAGAAAAATGGGATTTTAGATGTGGGGGATAGAGATGGGCAAAATTCACAGTGACAGGAGATTTATTTAGTGTCTGATGTGAGGAACAGCAATAGGGTCTACTAGCAGGAGTCTAGGTCTAGGTTTACAATGTAGAAAAGATCTCTTGCAGTAGATGGAATATGAGCTGTCTTAAAGAAAGCCAGAAGATGGGAGAAAGCAGTAAGATAGTAGTGGAATAGCATATGCAATGAATTGCAAGACCAGCGTCCTTGGATCACAGCATATGTCAAAGGTACCAGATTATAATAAGATGGCAAAAGTGTAGAGAAAAGTCAAACAGGATTTTTTATTTAATTCATAAAGAATAAGGAGTCACTGGAATTTGAATAGAGTAGCATGGCCAGATTTGCCCTCAGAAAAATACTTTGGCAGCCAGGGGAGGGATAGATGGATGTAGGAAGAGACTTGAAGTAAACAGATTAATCAGCAGGCTATTGCAATAGTCCAAGTGTGGAGTGAGGAGGGTGGATGGCTGTCTATGTGGACAGAAAGTGCATATATAGAGATGTCATTAGAATGACAAAAACTTGGTAACAAACTAAAGCTGTAGGGTGAGTGTAAATGAAGAATTGAAAGTTACATTTAAGTTTCAGGCTTGGACTACTAGAAGGATAGTATTTCTTTTGATAGTAATTTGAAAGTTAGAAAGAAGTGATGACTTAGGGAAAAAGAAAATGTTATGTTTCAGACATGATGAGTTTGAGATCACCACCAAAAATTCAGTTTGAGGTATATAATAGAAAGTTAGTCATATAGAACTGAAGATGAAGAGAGAATTTAGAACTGGATAAATAGACCCGAGAATTATCTGCATAGATATGATAACAGAACCCATGAGATGTAATGAGATCACCAAGAGAAGTAGTATTTGGTAAGTATCAAAAACATAGTCCACAAAGAACATGTAGACTAGCATTCTCCAAAGTGCTGCCTAAACTAGATTAAAGTGCACTTACGAAATATTTAACAAAATAAATAAAAATATGATAAAATATTGATATTATTATATATTATATTGGTATTATGTCTTTCCAACATTTTGGATTAGTTGCCCTGATTTCTACTTGAGGCTGGCAGACCTGCGATAGAGGGAGAAGTAAAGAGTGTCTAGAAAAGAACTTTAGGAGACAGCCAATTTTAGTAGATATGATTTAGATGAAGACCCAGCAAAGGAAACTGAGAACAGATAGGAGAAGAAAGAGGAGAAAAAGAAGAGCAGTATCATGAAAATTTAGAAAGGAAAGCATAATCAGGATAAGAGGGTGACTAATACTATCTAAGGCTGCAGAGGGTAGGCAGCTAAGTAGTACAGTAGATAGTCAAGCCTAGAGTCAGGAAAACTCAACCTCCTGAGTTCAAATATGGACTTAGATACTTACTAGTTTTGTGACCCTAGGCAAGTCACTTAACCAAGTTTGCCTCAGTAAAATGAGTTGGAGAGGGAAATGGAAAACGACAATCTCTCTCAAACCCTTTGCTCTGGTAGATGAACAAGAGTTTCTCAGTTTTTCCTAGGATAAGAAAAAAACAACAACAAGATTGCTTTGGAACTATATTTCCCTGGAACTTACTAAGCTAGGCAACAACAAGATTGCTTTGGAACTATATTTCCCTGAAACTTACTAAGCTAGGCTCTGAAAAACTTTTTTACAGGAAAAAAGCATTCACTTAATTCATAAATTGCCTTGTAAAAATTTAAAAGTATTCAAATATCTACTATAATTATGTTGTATTATAAAATTACTCCTAAGAAGACTGGGGATATCTATATTGTTACCTCTTCTTTTATTGTATATAGCTCTGTCTGTTTATGTACTCAGTCATAACACCCATCAATGTCCTTACTTGTACTTCATTATTCCAGTTTCAAAGGATTATTTGGCTCACTTCACTGCTCAGATTAGTTCTTCTAATCATACTTTTAATCCTATTGATTTACATCATCTTCAGGACCTTGTTTCATCAATCATTCCTTCTCTCTTTTATCATTAATCTCTTTCCTCTCTATCAATATAAAGGCTCAAATATCTTTTATTCTTTTTTAAAGGCAAATTTCCCTTAAACTTGCTCTTCCTTCCATCCATCCTATATTTTTACCCTAATCTCTGCTAAATTCCTAGAAGGAATGATCTTTATTGATTACTTCCACTTCCATGCCATCTACTCATTCCTTAACTCCCCATAACATAACTACTATACCTAAATATCTACTGAAATTTCTCACTGTATGGTCATCAATAATACTCTAATTTCCAAAATCCAATTCCTTTATCTTAATGTTCACTATTCTTGATCTTTTCAATATTACTGAACATTGCTGATCACCTTTTCCAGAAATCTCCTTTGAATTCCATGGCATTCTCTTCTCACTTATGAGAATGTTCATATTATTTATTCTCTTTCATTGGTTTGTTATCTTCTTCCCTCTCCTCATCAGTGTAAACGCTTTATTAGATTCTGCCCTTTTCCTGGTCCTCCTCTTTCTCCCTCTATTGTTTTTTCCTTCGACATCCTAGCCACTCTCATGGCTTTAATTATCTGTTATCTGTATCTATATGGTTCCCAAGTATAAATATTGATCTTCAGAGTCTCCTATTAAGTGTTAGT
Organism: Myrmecobius fasciatus; assembly: GCA_023553655.1. Classification (NCBI taxonomy): domain Eukaryota; kingdom Metazoa; phylum Chordata; class Mammalia; order Dasyuromorphia; family Myrmecobiidae; genus Myrmecobius; species Myrmecobius fasciatus. Next base: position 105,759 of record JAJPUD010007286.1, read on the forward strand.
CCTTTGTCTCTACAATGCCTCCTGGAATCTATGTCTATGTACGTACAATAAGCTATCTTCAAACTCAGTATGTCCAAATTCAAGTCCTTATCCTAATCTCCTCTCCAATGTCTTGATTTTCGCTGTTACTACTGTTAAAGTTAATGTTACTGTTAAAGATAATGAATGTTGGAGGGGATGTGGGCTGGGACACTGATACATTGTTGGTGGAACTGTGAACAGATCCAGCCATTCTGGAGAGCAATTTGGAGCTATGCTCAAAAAGTTATCAAACTATGCATACCCTTTGACCCAACAGTGTTTCTATTAGGCCTATATCCCAAAGAGATCTTAGAAGAGGGAAAGGGCCCCACATGTGCAAGAATGTTTGTGGCAGCCCTTTTTGTAGTGGCTAGAAACTGGAAACTGAATGGATGCCCATCAATTGGAGAGTGGCTGAACAAATTATGGTATATGAATGTTATGGAATATTATTGCTCTGTAAGAAACGACCAGCAGGATGATTTCAGAAAGGCCTGGAGAGACTTGCATGAACTGATGCTAAAGTGAAACGAGCAGAACCAAGAGATCAATATACATAGCAACAACAATATTACATGATGATCAATTCTGATGGACATGGCTCTCTGCAACAAAGAATTGTCTCAAACCAGTTCCAATTGTTCAGTAAAGAAGGCCATATACACCCAGAGAGAGGATTATGAAATGTGGACCACAACATATCATTTTCATGCTCTCTATCGATGTTTGCTTGCATTGGGTTTCCTTTCTCAGATATTTTTTGTTCATGTAGATACGATTTTTCTTGCACAGCAAGATAAGTATGGAAATATGTATACATATATTTGACTTGTCAAGTATTTTAATATAATTAACATGTAGTGGACTTCCTGCCATCTAGGGGAGGGGAGGGGAGTAGAGGGAAAATTTGTAACGGAAAGCTTTGTAAGGATCAATGTTGAGGAACTACCCATACACATGTTATGCAAATAAAAAGCTTTAATAAAAAAAAATAAAGTGCTTTCATTTTGGAACTCAAAAAAAAAGAAAGTTGCTTTTCTTTAAAATGTTGTTGCCACTGTCCATTTGTCAATAAGCATTTATTAGCCATATTCTACATCCTAACTACCATGCGAAGTGCTGGGGATACAAATAAAGGCAAGACAATCCTTAAGGAGATTGCAGTCTGATGGGGAACACAATAAGCAAGCAATAATGTAAAAATAAGATACATAAAGAATATTTGGGAAATAATCAACAGATAAAAGTATTAGAATTAAAAAGAATTAGAAACAGCTTCTTGTATAAAATGAGGTTTTAGCTCTCAAAGGAAATAAAAAAACCAGAAAGTGGAGATGAGGAGGAAGAGATTTCTAGGAAAAGAAAACAGTTATTAACAATCTTTGGGGTGAAGAAATAGAGTGTCTTGTTTAAAGAGTAGCAAGGAGGCCAGTATCATTAAATTGAAGAATATGCAGGGATGTGAAAAGTATAAGAACATTAGAAATGTTGGGAAGACATTTACCCACTAGGTTATAAAGGGTTTTGAACACCAAATAGGGGATTTATGGAGGTAATAGGGAGCCACTAGAATTTATTAAGTAGCAAGATGACATGTTCAAATCTGATGTGACCAACAAGATAGAGGAATATTCATTTTTTCTGCCAAGGACCTAATCTATGGGTTTGTAACAAAACCCAATTCTATATCCCAGTCACTCCTCCCTCCTTCCAGGAACTTATAGATCTAACCTGTAGGCTGAAGAAGTCTGCTAAAGATTTCTGCAGAAGAGCAGAGCATGTTTTTGAATTTGAAATGGATCTCAAGCTCATACCCAAACTCCTGGACCCTGCAGAAGCTTAGATATTGAAACTTTAAATGACAGATATTACTCTAGCTGCAGTGGCACCAGTGTGTCAACACTTTGAACTGTTGAACCAAAGAACTGAAGAATAAAGGCAATGAGAAAAGACACGATGTAAGGGATCAATGTAGCACTCTACTAGATCTGAAGAGAAAAGTCCAACAAAAAGTTGTCCCCAAAAGTCACTTGGGGCAGCTTTAAAGAAGCTTGAGAAGCTTTAAAATATGGCCAATAAGAAAACTACAATCAGAAAGGGAGGGATTTAGAAAATGAACAATAGTGGAAAATAAGGAAGAAAAGTCTGAAATTACCAAAGATCTCAGGAAGAAGAAAATTCAAAGATCTTGAATATAAACAAATAAGTCAGTAGGAAAAACCTTAATAACAGAAGGAAATAGGGTCTTCTGATCTAATTAACAAATTCTGACATCTACAAATAAATATTCCAAAAGAAAATGACACAGCAGTTGATTAGATAGAGAATCCTGTGGAATTGGAGAAGAATATGGAGCCATAACATGCTATTCCTGAGATGTTTAAAAGAGAAATAAAATTTGTAGCCTACACAGAAAAAATAATGGGAAGAATAAAAAACTAGCGGGGCAGTCTAGGTGGTGCAGTGGATAGAGCACCAGCCCTGAAGTCAGGAGGACCTGAGTTCAAATCTGGTCTCAGACACTTAACATTACCTAGCTGTGTGACCCTGGGCAAGTCACTTAACCCCAACTGCCTCAGCAAAAAGGAAAAAAGAAAGAATAAAAAACTAGAATCTGCAATGGCAAGTCTCATCAAAGACATACATACAAAAACAATAGATTAATTCACAAAAGTGGAAAGCAATCTAGAAAAAGGGAAGCAAAAACCAATAACATTAATATACAAGCAAAACATCTTAAAGGCTACATAGAAACAACACATTACAGGTCTCTCAAAAGAATATGACAAGTAGTATTTAATGACAAGTAAATGCTATCATTTACTTGTCATTAAATACTATTTGTCATAAATACCATATTTGTCATTTGATACCAAATGACAAATATGGTGCCATAATACAAGAAAACTGGCCAGAACTTCTGAATAAAGGAAATAAAATATTAATTGAAAGAGTTGATAGAGCACCTCAAGGGAAAAACAAACCCAAGGCTACAAACTCCAAGATACATAGTGGCTTCCAATCGATAAATGGTCAAAGTATATGAACAGACAATTTTCAGATGATGAAATTAAAACCATTTCTAGTCATATGAAAAGGTGCTCCAAATCACTATTGATCAGAGAAATGCAAATTAAGACAACTCTGAGATACCACTACACACCTGTCAGATTGGCTAAGATGACAGGAATAGATAATGACAAATATTGGAGGGTATGTGGGAAAACTTGGACACTGATACATTTTTGGTGGAACTGTGAACAGATCCAACCATTCTGAAGAGCAATTTGGAACTGTGCTCAAAAAGTTATCAAACTGTGCATACCTTTTGACCCAGCAGTGTTTCTACTGGGCCTATATCCCAAAGAGATCTTAAAGGAAGGAAAGGGACCCACATGTGCAAAAATGTTTGTGGCAGCCCTTTTTGTAGTGGCTAGAAATTGGAAACTGATTGGATGCCCATCAATTGGAGAATGGCTGAATAAATTATTGTATATGAATGTTTTGGAATATTATTGTTCTGTAATAAACGTCCAGGATGATTTCAGAAAGGCCTGGAGAGACTTGCATGAACTGATGCTGAGTGAAATGAGCAGAACCAGGAAATCATTATACACAGCAACAACAATACTATATGATGATCAGTTCTGATGGACATGGTTCTCTTCAACAATGAAATGTTTCAAACCAGTTTCAATTGTTCAGTGAAGAAAGCCATATACACCCAGGGAGAGGCCTGTGGGATCTGAGTGTGGACCACAACATAGCATTTTCATGCTCTCTATTGATGTTTGCTTGCATTTTGTTTTCCTTCTCAGGTTTTTTTCCTTGTAGATCTGATTTTTCTTGTACAGCAAGATAATTGCATAAATATGTATACATGCATTCGATTTGTCATGTATCTTAACATAATTAACATGTAGTAGATTTCCTGCCATCTAGGGAAGGGGTGCGGGTTAGGGGAGAAAAATTTGGAACAGAAGGCTTTGCAAGGGTCAATGTTGAAAAATTACCCATGCATGTGTTTTGCAAATAAAAAGCTTTATTAAAAAACTTTTAAAAAGATATATAGTGGGGAGAGGCGGAGCCAAGATGGCGGAGTGAAAAGGTGACTTTCTGCCTCTCCTCCGATCTTCTCTCAAATCAACAATAAAATAAGCCTCTGAACTGATCTTCAAGTCAACGAACTCAGAAATATTTGGGCACAGCTCTCTGGATAACTTCATATCAGGTTAGTCGGACTCGGACAGAGAGATAAATAGACAACAACTGTGCAGGCCAGAAGTGAGGGTGGGACTTAGCTCAGCTCATGTGGAAGAAATTCCAAACTCCAAACTCCAAATTCCAAACACCTGGAGTTTATCTGAGGCACTTGGGACACTCTGCCCTGATTGGGGGCAGGTGTTCTGGCAGACTTGCCTTGTTTAAGAAGTAATTCGGACTTAGTCCTAGCCCCCACCGGCCCAGCACCTTAAGTCAACTCGCCGAAGTGCCCCAGGGCAAAGCTTTTTGCAGCCGCAGCTTTTTTTTCCCCTACCTTAAAGAGATATCCACGCTGTCTAAAAAAAAATAAATAAATATGATGAAGAAGCAAAAGAGAGCTCTCACCATAGACAGCTTTTATCAAGGCAAAGAAACGACCTCAGATACAGAGGTTTCTTTAGACAAAAATCCAGAGAACATCAGCCAGGACCATCACTGGTCCCCTTTTCAAAAGGCCTTTCTGGAAGACTGCATAAAGAACCTCAAAAGAGAGCTGGAGGATAAATG